>JAVFBZ010163951.1:0-15817 GCA_032466195.1 Katharina tunicata
AAAACATTAACCACTGATTTGGTACATTTGGGTATGTTAATTTTGACCAATGCGGCAGGTAATTTACAGACGAACGCCTCCACGATTTGGGAAAACCTACAAATCGGTCTTCCTAAAATGAGTTTGGACGACTACAAGACGAACATGTTGGACCGTTCGTCCTAACAGCACAGGCCTGTTACTTACGATATGTGTTTAGTTTGTTTGTGAATGATTAACATGATATTATTACACAAAAACACTGGAAAAGAATGGCCTGCTATTTTTTTCTTTCGATTTTAGATTTAGCAGGCCGTATTTTATTTAGACTGCATTGACTGAATAATGTCCTGCTTTTGGCTATTTGCAGGCCGCCATTTCGAGCCCTGTAGGCTAACATCCATTCTGCTTTAGTTAGCAATATTTATTGACATTATTTTTCAACAGAGTAGCAATGAATGTGGCGTCGCATTGTTTTGGCTCGCTGTTTTTAAGTGGAATACACCAACGTCAAATAACTAAAATAACCTCGAGCACATCTTTTAAAACGAATCAATCATTTTTTCCTGTAAACATCAATTTAAAAGTAAAAATTTGGCACTGTTAAGAAGAACTATGTGCATGGAGTAAGGCGGTCATTCAGCTACAATAAATACAGTCTGCTTTCAAGACAAACATACAAACAGTTTAAGGCTATATACAATTTAATGTGTAGGATAGAAAATAATAAAAGCTCCTGTACCATTTAAGTGAAATAAAAAGATAAACTTATTGTTGTATTCCCTTATTTCCTTGCAGTCTTTGGAGCAGGAGAATAGGGACATGGACAAGAATCTCAAACACTTGGCTAATTCTGTGAAATCGGCCCAAAAAGCAAGGGAGGTAAGGAAGTGAACATATTATGTTGTTTTTAATTTTCCTGTTGAATTGTTCTGATACTTAAGTCCCTCTTTGAACCATTCATAGGACATTCCAGTCTATAACAGGTGGGGAAGCGGATTGTGGGAGTTGGTGTGGTTTCCTGTTGGAGTTGCCCAGATGTAACCAATGGGGTGCAGAATTCAAAGTTGACCCATAACCATCACATCCTGACAAATTGGTTAAAAAATGTTTTTTACATGTTTCTGTCTCTTGACATCCTCCTAACATGCCCAATGAACTTTCATCAAATAAGTGGATCAAACAGTAATCAAGTAAACGTTACACTGTTCTTTACCATGTATATCTTATCACTTATTGACAAATTTCTCTGGCTAGGATGCTCTGGAGAATTACAGTAGTGCCCTAGAGGAAAAAGACATGATTATTAAACGGTTACAGAACTCTCTGGCGGCCAAGGAGAAGGCTTTACAGGTCAGTGCAATGCTTTCATTTTCTTGGTGATAGTTTAAAGTTTAAGCTTTGTGGTCAAAATGCAAACGACTTTCAATATCAAGGTGATATGTTCATACTACTGTGTAAAAATTGCTATTTTTTTTTTTTTTATCATATATGTTGTTACCTGGTGGAACTTTAACAGAACAACATCATTTACAATTAAAATTCCCCATTCCAAGTTTAATGAACGTCCACCAGGATTGCTTTCTATAAACATTCTTTATCATTCATACTGGACCATAAATGATATTTGGGAACAGGTTTGAAGATATGTGGTCAAATTCTGTAGGTCTACATTACCCCCCATCCTGGGCCCACGCCGTGGCTCAGTGGTTAGTGCGTCTGACTGCAGATCCTCCTTCGATGTATCGCACAGGCTCGAGTCTCCCAGTGGACCTGAGGTATATCAGGGAGTCACACGAGGTGACTTCAGCAATCACAGTGGCGATTTTTTCAAGGTTTCCTCCCGGTTTCCGCTGTATAGAGTAGAGCAGATTAAGAAGTGGAGAATCGGTCGTCATATAAATGAAATACCTTTGAGTACGACGTTAAACACCAATCAAACAAACAAACAAAATCCCCATCCTCTTGATTCACATCAGTTAACTTTCATAACCTTTACTCCAAAGATATCACTTTAGCAGGTGTTTACAGCAAGAACACCAGCAAAAGTTATAGCAAATTCAAGCATCTCCATTTTTATTAACATGGAGTTTTGATTATGTTTTACATACAGGATGCAATAAACGAATCCCCAGATGTTGATAATGTCAAAGTTCAACAGTTACAACGACGACTTCAGGAAAAAGATAAACTAATGGGGGTGAGTCTTTGCTGGAATTCTTTGTTCTTTGTAGATGGGTTGGAATATCAATCCTAAGACTCTCCTAGAGACTACAGATTCTTTTGAACATAAAAACCGTAGTCGTTTATGTTTGTAACATACCGTAAATCACGTAACATTTCAACTGACGTAAAATTAAATCAGTTGAGATCATCGGCAATGATCACAAGAGTCGTTCATTAGCCTCCCTTAGAGCGCTAACAGTTACCTCTGAATGAGATAAACACAAGCTTTCAAATACATAGTCAGAATGATTTGTTTTAGTGGCATTTAGAAGCTGGGAACGTTACAAAATATAACTTTGATTAATTTTTCATATTTTGGTCTGGATTCCAAGAGAAGTTCTATCTTTTTCATTGCTTGAAAACGTTCTTTGTCTCTGGAACGAAGCATTGCTTATCAATTGTCATTCTTTGTTGTCATTCTTTTTTTTTTCATTTTTTTTTTTTTCTTCTTCTTAGGAGTTGATGGAAGAGAGGAATCAAGCTGCTCAGAATTATGAGGCTTCAGTTAAAGATAACCATCAGAGGTTGAAAGATAAAGAAAATGAAATTAAGGTGAGTTATAACGTGCGTTATAAGATTAGCAAGTTTTTTAAAAAATCGTAGGCAATACACGTATTCACATGTAATCATGTAAATGCAGATTGTATGATGTTTTGACAGCATTTGCTTCTTGTTGATAGAAATACAAGTTGTCTTTTTAGACTGACAATAATCTGTGTTTAATACACAAAAATAGCTGGTTAAATTAAGTTAAATCGACATGGAAAAAACTATCATTGCAGCAAAAAATCAATCATTGGCACGAAAAGCCGATGTATGTTAGCCATGACGTGATTGGCTGTTTTACTGCCTGAAAGCCAATTAAACGAGCTGTTGCAAGGCTCTTCAACAGCCTTCAGAACTTTGACAGTTCGCGAAATGTCCAGTAATCGGATTAACCTGCATAACTTTACAAAAAACTTTCCTATTTCTTTTGAGACGGGATTCGTAAATAGTGGATTCATATGGCCGTCTAAAGGATTAGTTGTTTGTTCTGAGCAAAGGCATGCTGATGGCTTGACAAAGTTTAGGCTACAACAACAACACTGTGTGTTACAATGGCAGCCGCGGATCATTCAACTAACCGCTGAGTATTGTAGGTTGGTTTGATAGCGATACTATTTGGTGGATTAGTGGATTAAAATAAGGGGAAATGGTATGGCTCGCATTATAACCGAATCCTATATTGCTGCCCATTATAGCTTGGTTACACTGTTATTTATTAATTACTGATTAAAATAGCATGAACCAAAAGACACTGAATCTGTTCATCAACTGGAAATTTTGTCACATTTAATACCTCTATGTTGGGGTGTTAACCTAACACCTTCAGAAAGGGTATGACAAAAATGTACAGCTAGCTAGACATTTTAATACCAATTTTGTTTAAACAATTCTGGATTAAACATAGTTTTTGCAATGCCTCCTATATTCTTGAACCCCTCTGTGCCTCATCGTTTCCTTTAGGAGCTGTATGAGGCTCACAATAAGGAGCTGTCCCAGGTGTCAAAGGAACTCCAGAGAGTACAGGCTAGTCTCAACAAACAGGATCATGATATACAGGTACGGTTTATTGAAAATCCATTATCGTGTGTATACAACCAAAGAAATAAAGCAGGAATGTAATATAGACCAGGAACTAAGCACACGCTGTTAGCATCCTCATTGCCGCTGTAACGATTTTAAAAATTACCTTTTTTGTTATTAATTGTTAGTTTCCTTGTTAGATATTTTCCATTTTAAGTATTACTAAATTTAGAATTAGCGATGACAAAGTACGTAACGTATAAAGGGAGACATTTGTTAGAGATTAATTGAATGGCTAATATTGAAATAATATTTTAAAGGTTTGAGTAAGAGGAGTGTAACAAACATCGCTACAGTTTATTTGTCAAATTGAGTTCGTTAAAGCCATTTAAATCCCGTAGATTTAGATATTTATTCTTATTAAAGAGAAGTTTCGCTACCTTACGTTATAGACAAAGAAAAATACGTCATACACCCTCAAAAAACAACAAAAAGAAGAATACTATGAATAGGGGCTCAGTTCGTGGTCAAAGAATATAAAAGGTTTTTAGTACATTGTTTAAGTGGAGTGTTGTTGTCAGTTGATATGCCTGCAACCAGAAGTTTATTCCACATCAGTTGCTTGATAACGGTCTTAGAACATGGACTGAAACATTGCATTCATAACACTTGAGAAGATGCAAGCCATATAGTTGTGGGTTTGTTATTACAACAACTTCTAAAAGTCCTGTTTGTGAACAAATAATAACAAGTCAGAAATGGTAATAGTTGTGAAAACATAAAGTTGATTGTTTGTAGAATATTGCTTTGTACGAGTATGAAAAATTACAAAATTATAGAATATAAGATTTTTTTTTTTTTTTTTTTTCAACTATGTTACCTCTTTGATCTTCCCAGGCCAGTGAGACTCGAGCCAGCTGGGCCACAGAACAACAACAGGATATGTTAGACCAGATGAGGCACGCTTTACAAGAGAAAGATAAAACTATAGAGGTAGGATATAAATATAAGTAATAATAAAAAAAATTTATTTTCTGCGGAGAGCGACGTTAAAACACCAGTCAATCAATCCATATTTCTGTGGGCTGATACAACTCTGTCAACTAATTATTGATCTTCTCCGAGGCCCTCCCCACATACATCACTCAAACACACATCAAACAGGCCAACAAAGGTAAATGTAAATAAAGTATTAATATGAAGAAAATGCTGAATTGTAGCACTTTAGTAGATACAGACATGGCTGGCACATTGGAAAATAGTATTTAAAAGAAAGTATCATCAGACTAACCCAAACACATTTGTGGTTAATATCTAGATAAAAAAAGACACATTATTTCAGTGTCCCTGTGTTAGTGCTTTCCGTAGAGAAAGATTCGCAGCCTTTTCCTGGATAAAAATTCGCTAGTTCTACCATGAACCTCTGTAGCTCAGTCGGTTAGAGCGTTGGCCCTGCTAGCCAGACATTGTGTTGTCACTTCAACTACAAATTTGAAACGTCGTATAGCCTTTGTGAAACTGCCTCCTAGACCCTATTCAATACCAGGAGCTACCTGAAAGACTTGTTTCTAGCTAGCCTCCAGGTGCTGTTTCAGTATAGTCATAATACTGTACCAAGTTTTTGCTATCCACCAATTGACTTCTACTCTTTTTTGTACCGAGAACTGAATTCTGTCCCCAGCACTTATAATCTATTGAAAACAGGGACGTCAAAAGAGATACTGACCAATCAATACTGAACTTGTCTTGTCTTCTGGTCATATATAATATAAATTATATTTTTGTATAAATGTAATATTAATGATAAATATATTATGTATGATTTAAAAGACCCCCCCCCCCCCAAAAAAAAAAAATCCTCTTAAACCATGTTGTTGTTATGGCGTCACAGGTCTTAGTTGAAAGTGGCAAAGAAAAAGACAAACTATTCCGTGAGATTCAAAGCTCTCAGAAAACCGAGAATTCTCAGGTGTTAGGAAGACTGGCTGAACTACAGAGCTTGAAGGAGGAGGTGGCATTACTGCAGAATGACCTTCAAGATAAACAAGGTTAGTTTTCTTCTCAAACCTTTTCCTCTAGCAAACCTGTTTTACAGGGGTTGTAACATTTCAACGATGCGTTTGGATATCTTGTGTCTATTTAAACTTGAACACCATATGAAATCTCATTTTTTTTAATGGATTAAAACAGGATAATGGTTGTTTTTTTTAACATAAATTCCAAAAATAAATAAATAATAATTAATGAATAAATAAATTAAAAAAATAATTATAGTTAATTGAGAGAAATGTTTGAGGACAATATTATTCTTGCCCAGAAATACCCCGTAAGCATATGTATATGTCATTCCCTGTTTCCTTTATTCATGTGTGTGGTTGTCCTGTAATAATTTACCTCTGGCAAAAAGGGAGTCTATTTCTGTGAATATTATCTCAAACCCGTTAATATACTGAACGTTCTCATAAACTCCCGGACCTATTCTACAAAGCTATTTTTTTTACTTCCAATTTTACCTATGTTGATAACCAATTTAATAATGATATTTGGTACCTGCATTTGTTGACGTTTTCTTTGTTGATTTGCTTTCAGAGGAGGTTGACCGGCTGAAGAAGTTGAAAGGCAGACCGAGTTCCTGTACCAGTCCTGTACATACTGTCAACAGTTCCACTCATGAAATACACAGGCATATTGAGGTCAGTTTACACTTAAACATATATCATTATGCCTGGAATAATTATTCCTGAAGAGGGTGGTCGGGTGGAAGCTTCCTGCCCTCAAGAAGCTCTCTGACCTAAGGGGCATCAGGAAGTGGATTTGTTGTGGCGTCCTGAGTCCTGTCATTGTTCCGTGGTGTCTTTGAAGGTGGTTTACGTCACCTAGCTATTGGCCTGGCATCTCATTACCGTACTGGGTGTCTCCTGTGTTGACAGACTTCAGTATCAGTTATATTTGTTGAGGGATTAATGTTAAATGGCTGGCTGTCTTCGATATTCTTATTCCTGTAAATATAATCTTTTTTGTTATTTATGATAATCAGAAGGTTGTTGAAGAACAGATGAATGAGACCAGACGCCTGAATGATGCTTTACAGAGCGAGAGACAGATTTACATAAATCTTAATACCTCTGATCCACAAAGAGCGTAAGTACAGCTGAAAATCAAAACTTCAGTGAATTGGTTCAATTGAAAATGATCTCATGTCTTTTCAGTTCAATGTGGTTCAGGGTTATGCGTGAGATCCTGGTGAAGGGAAGAACAAAAGAATAGAATGCCACATTGTCAGGAAAACAAAATAATGCCATTCTGTTGCTGTTTTTTTTATTGGAAATATTTGACGAATTTCTTTATAAAAGGACTGGTGTTTGGCTTGAACATGGTGTTTCTACACCATTTTGTTTAAGTTAAAGCAGGTGGTTGGGTGGGAACCTCCTGTGCCCCGGTGCTCTCTTAGCTAAGAGGCCCAGGATGCCGATTTGTTGTGGTATCCTGTTTTGTTAATGTTATGGAAATGTTTTGTCCTGTCTTACATGTTGCCAGCATCGTTTAAGGTGGTTTCCTTCACCGATTGGGCTGGCACGCCGTCATATAAGTGAAATCATGTTGAGTACGGCTTAAAACCGAAATCAAACAAACTTCAAATCAAAGTAAAATATTCCTATAAGTTTGAGATCCCAAGTAGGGACAACTTTTGATTTAATTAAAAAATGACACTTAGCAAAAGGGCATCAAGCTAGCTCTAATCAAAAGCTTATATCTTGCACAATCTTGACAATATTGGGTCAGATTAAAGTACTTTTGAAAAATACGGGTGAAAAGAAAAGGGTGACAAACCAGGTCCTCTGTACAATTTGTATGTTTTTTTTTATAAACATCATGAACCACATATTAAAACAGATGAGCAAACATTAACATGATGTCATCACTATGGCTTAATACAGAGCTCAAATATATATGTTCTATTCTAAAAAGGCTTTATGAAACCTGCAGCTGGCTGAGCCAGAGCTTCCTGTGCCCTTGTGCTCTCAGAGCTAAGGGGTATCAGGAAGCTGATTTGTTGAAGCTCCTGTTTTCAGGATGGTTTCATTCACCCGTTGGTCTGGTATGCCGTCATATGAGTGAAATAACATTAAGTACGTTATATAACTCCAATCTAACAACAATTTAAGAATGATTAACCTATTCCACCAAGCTGTTTTGTACCGAGTCAAAATTTTTTAACTGGACCTTACTTAACAGTTACTTTTTAACTCTAAATTTGAATTTTGGGTATGCTTTTGGGTTTTTATGCCTCTAGGTATTTTATCTGTTTGAAAACAGATGTTAAAGCAGTTGAATTCAATATTTCACTGTCATTGAGAAATTGCTTTGCAGAATTGGCTTTAAAAAAAATACTTTTTCAATTTTATAGACACTCTTAAACTTTGTGGTTTATTATGATTTTTACTCCGTACTCTATACCGGTACTATAAGTTTTAGTATAACTCTTTACTATAACTTTTAGTATAACTCTTTACTATAACTTTTAGTATAACTCTTTACTATAACTCTTTAGTATAACTCTTTAGTATAACTTTTAGTATAACTTTTAGTATAACTCTTTACTATAACTCTTTACTATAACTCTTTACTATAACTCTTTACTATAACTCTTTACTATAACTTTTAGTATAACTCTTTACTATAACTTTTAACCTTTTTTAATCAGGTCCTCCCTCGAATTGGAATTGTCGGCGGTAAAATGTCTGAGAGCAGAACTTGAGGAGGGTATAGAGAGAAACAAACAAATGCGTGACAACCTGGAGAAACAGATGCACAATAATAAATCACCGGCCACAGGTAATGGGCTCTTCAAGTCAAGTATACGGTGACGTGGGTAATTATTGGCGGTTACAATACCTCCTACTATCGATTTCTGCCAATAGTTTGCTGCTGCAATAGTCTATTGTCAATAGATTTGGGGCTATGCAATATTGTATCGCAAAAGTTATTTCACCTATAGATAGTTTCAGTAGTCAGGCAGTTGAACTTCGTGTATGCCATCTTTTGCCATAATATAAGGGAAGATTTCCATTGACTGTGGAGATCGCGAGCTGTTTTTTTATGAGATTTAGTGTCATACATATTGCAGTAGTATCACAGTATCGGTAGTGGTGTGCATTATCATAATAGTCTATCAAGAGGCCATAGACACCCCCTGATTCTGACCCTTCAAATGAACCAGTAACGTAAAAATATAACTCCAGTCTAGATCAATAGGCTGGTAATATATACAGGTGTTAATTAATATCACACCTGGTTGTTTTTAATGGGCTTCTGGTGGCCTATCAGGAAACCAATGATCTGTGAAACTGTCTGATATTGTTGGATCAATACAAACCCCAAGCTCTGATGAATTTGGATTTCAGGTGTGTCTTATAAGGTTAAGAAAGAAAAACCAATGAGTGGGAAAGTTGTTGAAAACAAATTGTTAAAGTAAGGCTGTAAAATTTAGCCGTATGAAACTTTAAGGACCAAATCAAATTTTCAAGTTCAATATTTTTATGGAATTTTGTTTTGAAACAACCGTGAATAGGGCATGAAAATAGGGCATGAATAATACAGTTTAAACAATGGTATAAATATATGTTGGCGTGGGTGGTTGGGTGGAAGCCTCCTATGCCCTGGTGCTAAGAGGCATCAGGAAGCCAGTTGCCAGCGGTTTAGGGAGGTTTCATCTCTCTTTTGGGCAGGCACGCTGTTATATGAATGAAATAACCTTCAGTACATGTACGATGTAAAACCCAAATCAAACTAACAAACAAAATATGTCAGCTAATAATATTGCCGTAGTTATGATCCGACAGAACTGGCCAGTAGATGGTTTCCTGGGAGCTTTCTGGGCCCTTGTGCTTTCTTAGCTAAAGCGCATCAGGAAGCTGATTTGTTGTGGTGTCCTATTTTTGTCCTGAATATGTATCATGTACATCTTATGTGTTGCCATCGTTGTTTGGGGTGGTTTCCTCCACTGATTAAGCTGGGACACCGTGAAATGAGTGAAATAATCTTAAGTATAGCGCAAAACCCCAATCAAACAAACAAACAAAACTGGCTAGAAGGAGACATACATTGTGTGTGTTTTTTTTTTTTTGTTTTTTTTTTTTGTTACCAATCAGAAACTATTGTCATTTCATCCTCTTCATCGTGTCTCTTTATTCAAACTTTCACTCTTCTTTCACAGCTCTTCCAAATATACACCCAGTTCACCCCATTTACTGATTAATTCATCAATTTTTTCATACATTGTAGTTGTCGTATGAGTAAAATAACCTTTAATCTTTAATATACCAAACCAGGCTAACACATGAAGGGGTCATTTTTCTCATTATTTCCTTAACATGTTTTTAGAAATATAATATAAAGCTATCAGGTTACATGGCCTTTTCGTGTCATTTGTAATTGATTATGTTTGATCAGAAGGGATCATGTGTAAACTTTATGTAGTGTTTGTATCAAAGAGATCTATCAGAGTCAAAGGCATTTATTGTCCACATAAACAGTCTCAGATAGACTTCCTAAAAACAATATGTATAAAATAGATATATATATATATATATATAGAAAACAATTATTTTATAATGTTTAATTACTTTTGATCTTTTTTTTTTAAATTATTATTCAAACTACATTTGAAAAGTCTGAAATAAAAAAACTTACCATTCTAAAGAAACCTTTTTTTATTACTTATACATTGTATATATGTATATATTTTTTCATTATTTACAAAAAACAATTCTGATACTACTTTTGATAATAGAGCAATTTATTCCCAGTCCATATTCTCAACCCTATTAGAATCATTCAGAGAGGTAAGGATCATGTCAGTCTTGTATCCGGTCCACTGTACCTCACAGACTAAGGGCTCTATGTCAACCGTTACAGGTGTGTTAGAGGCTTTGACTGGTGCCTTTCGGAAAATTATTTCTGGGTGTTTGAAAATTGGTAAGAACTAAAGACAAAGACAGAGCTTATATTGAAAGAAGTTGCTTTTGTCTCTGAGAACATTTTACAATTCCATTTGGTGGGTTTTGGACTGACATTCCCAATTTGGAGTGTTGGATAGTTGAATGGAAAAACACAAAAATATGGAACAGGCAAACTGTCAATCTTCATAATCTTCATAAATGTGTTGTTTTCTTCATAACTGCAGAATTAGAACTCACCAATGACCATAGTAACGCAGTTGGCAAATGTTTAACAAATTTCAGTTGACTTAATCAGGCTGTAAATAATCTGCTCACACCAGAGAAAGTACAGGAGGAATCTTCCAATTTCTTGTCTAATTTTATGTTCACATTTTGCTTGCAGGTATTCAGACAGAGGAGGTTCTCAGACTGAGGGAAAAAGTCACAGAATTGAAACATGACTTAGAAGAACTTAAACGCTTCAACTCGTCCCTGCAATCTTCACTCGAGGAGGAGAGGAAAGCACATTCTGACAGAGCTGGACGGCCAGGCCAGCCTCCTGATATCTCTGTGAATTCTTTCTCGTTTGCCGAACCCTCTAGCCTGCATTTAGAGGATACATTCCTGGACAAACTTGACCAGTCCGACTTAAAGAAAACAGTTCATGATCTCCACAGTCAGCTGTCTGACAGTCAACAGTTGAACCTGAGCTTGAAAAGTCAGCTAGCTGCTACAGAAACTTTTAGAGATGTTCTGGGTGAAAATGGCTTCGATCAGGATAAACTGAGACAAGATCTTGCCAAGCTCAGAGAGTTGTTATCTTCGCAAGAGGTTGAAAATCGCGCCTTCCGTTTTAAGTTTGGTTTGATTCCCGATGAAGACATTACTTTAGAGGATTTACCCAATGTTGATGAACTTCAGGCGGACTTGCTGGTGATGAAAACAACTTTAGAGTCGCTTGAAAACATAAACAGTCACCGGAAGAAACAGATCGAGGTCAGTAATAAGACTGGAAATGCTTCTAAAGGCTTTGATTCACAACTTATGGTACAATTGACAAAAGAGATAGATGATCTCCAAGCGGAATTGATCTCAACCAGGAAAGAACTTGATGACCAAAAATTGATCGTCCAGAATTTTCAACATTCCCAAGAAACTGATCCTGAAAAAAGTGTAGCGAACATTAGACCAAAGAGTAGCCAAATTCCTAGATTACGTCGGGACGGCTCATCTTTTCCCCAGTTGAACTCTAACCCTAACAGACCTGGGGTATGTAAATCTAGTCGAATTCCTGTGTACCAAAAAGCACGGAAATCATCATTGCCAGATTTAGATTCTGTTGATCTTAGTCGACCTGAAGCCATGTATTCATTGTTGCGGCAATACCGTAGCCAATTACTAGAAGTACAGAATAAACTAGCATCCACTGAAGCTACGGTTCGAACTCAGGGCCGGCGATGTCGCTACTACAAGGCGTTGTTGGACCAGGCAGGATTATTACCGTCTGCTCCATACAGAAGTCAGAGTGAATCTTGTCTATTTAATAACAGTGCCCTTCACACTGAAGAAATTTTGTCCTCAACATCAAGTTTACAAAAAATTGATAATGGCAAAACTGTAGCTGAAAATATAGCTAAAAGTATTCTTAGCTCTTCAGCAAATCCAGGCTTCAGTGAGACTATCAAATCTCTAAAGCGATTAGTTGAAGAGAAAGATGCTGTTATAAGAGCTATGACAGAGAAATATGTTGTTGGCTCAAGGGACTGTAACTCTTGGTCACCCCATCACACAGGTGTGCAAACTTCTCCAGTTACCTCCCCTGTGAAAGGTAATCTGATGGACTTGCAGCAGGAATTATCGGATAAAGATGTGGAAATTTCTGGCTTAAGAAAGCAATTATCAGACAGTCAGAATATGTGCAGTCAGCTGTGTGCTCAGTTGGAAGAATTAGGTCAACTTGTCATAGAGTATATGGATTGCCATGGCAATGAGATCAATCTGGGCTGTGGTGAAGAGAAGTATCATTCTATTCTACAATCCCTGAATCACACACAGGACCTTGTGAAGGACTTGTCATGTGTTTTAGAAGGTAACCGGTCCTCTTTTTTATCAATGCCATCTAATCTAAAGAAAGGCAAAATACCTGATAATAGATTAGGGGCTGCGCAGTGGCTTCGTGGTTGAGCGTTGGACTGCGGAACCCCCTTCACAGTACCCGGAATAGGTTCGATCCCCACGGTGGACCTAAGGTATATAAGGGAAGTATTCAGGTGGCTGCAGAGTTCGCGGGGTGGTTTTTACGAGGGTTCTTCTCGGTTTTCCACCATACACCGGCAAAGCAAATTAGTAAGGCGTCATATAGGTGAAATACTCTTGAGTAAGACGTTAAACACCAAACAAACAAACAAACAAACCCCTGTGATTATATTTCTGGTAATCATTCATGCTGGGACACGATGTATATGAAGTCCGGGTATCATATACAGAGAGTGTTTCTAGTCACAAATGTTTAGAACCAAATCGATGAGAACGTTTAATTTCCCATCAGCCCTGAGGTCTATATGACTTTACTATGCCAGTTCTTAAATATTGGTTCCTAGACTATGATATTCTGAGGTTGTTCTGTACTCTAGTCTTTGTTGGTTAGTATGTATTGCCTGGGCCTATGTACCATTACACACAGCCTATGTACCATTACGTACAAGTAATTACCATGACACCCAAGTAATTACCATGACATCCAGTGCTAAAGACATGATGTCATTATAGTAATTACATGTAAGTGAACATAATGTTTCAAATAGCCTTTAAACCGTTGCGTACCTTTTTGAAAAGGCTCCCTGAAATTAAGTTGAACGGATTATGTGTGTTTGTCGTAGGTGCGCGAGGGAAGTTCAGTAATGTTACTTACTAGTTACTTACTTCCTACCAAACTCTGACCTGTAAAAAAGAATAAGTGAAATGCCCTCAAATGATATGTTACATATAGTAGACCAAAGTTGGAACTCTGAGAAAAGTAGATAGATATATTTTATTTACGTCACACCTCATATACATACCAAATGATTTATTCCCTCACATATTAATTGATAAAAATACATATATCAGCAACTCCATAAGGAGTAACGAGAGACCATTTGTCTTAAAAATAATAAACAAAATTGAAAACATTTATACAGATACAAGTTATACAAACAACCGTGCAGTTATTACATATACAGTAATATTCGCCGGCATCCTAACATTAAAAAGCAAGTTTTGGCACTAATGTGCATTAAATCCTCAAAGAGAGTTTTTCTCTCAATAGATCATTATCAGACATATTCTGATAGTCGTCTTTTAAAACACAACTAACTTCAGCTAAAAGGTTATATCGAAGGTCTTCGAGTAACGGCCATTTTAAAATGACATGTAGTTTATTTTCTACTCCTGGTCAAGGAACACATGTTCAGTGTCTATATAATAAAACCGTTATTACGATGTCATTTTAATTATAAAGCAAATGAATTAATCTGTGAATTTACCCCTGTTTTAGTGTCTGACACAGCTGCTGATGGGGGAATGATCTCCAAGCACCAGAGAGTTGATCTTGAGAACAAGTATCAGAGAGCCCTTCAGGAAATCCAGGCCCTAAAAAATCAACTCAAACAAACCAGGCAAGTTACAAACTGAAATATATTGATACAAAGTTACAGTAAGGTCGCCCGACTTAGAAGAGACTTAACTGAATTAGGACCTGTCAATAAAAAAACTATATGCTGCTGACAAGAGCCATGGTACAAAGTAGGGTTATGAAGATAAACCATGGTACACAGTTTAGGGATTAAGGTTATAAGGAATTCTATCTTATTTATTCTTAACCAATTCGTAACATAATGTTGAATGCCCTACAATAAGGTGCAAAGTTTTTTAACAATTATTTACCTCTATATGATGAAGTTTTCTTTTCTCTTTTACCCAGTCGATTACACAATGATAAGACTGTTGAACAAGAGAAGATAACTGGTAAATTAAGAGAGGAATTGAGGGGTCAGGAGAGTGTGTTAGAATCACAGAATGAGCAGATGTCCAGGTGAGTCTGTTTATATGGGGCATCAGGAAGCCGATTTGCTGTGGGGATTTCCTTCACCCATTAAGCTGACATGAGCAGATGTCTAGGTTAGTCTGTTTATAACCAGCGTATTACTATTATTTAGCACGTCGTTGTGTAGAAGCCTCCCGTGCCTTGGTGCTCTGAGCTTTGGGGCATCAGGAAGCCGATTTGTCGTGGGGATTTCCTTCACCGATTTAGCTGACCGTGATAAGAGTGAAATAACCGTAAGTACGGTGTAGTATCCAAATCAGGCAAACAGATTTGATTATTTCAGTGCTTACCCTAAATGCTCGACAAACTCGGCCCCTTTACAACTTATAAATCTTCATTTTATGCAAAGGGTAAGAAGTGTAGACATGCAATTTTGAAAATAATATGAAGTTCATACTTTAAATTACCAGAAAATGTAAGTTTTATTTCTAAATTCATGCTTAAACATTCAATAAATTAAATAAAGTTTATGCCGTTAGAGGTCGAATTTGTTGAGGATTTAGAGTATTTCTGGATTTCAAGTGTTTCAAGTCATTTATTGAAGGTATTAATGTGAGATTGGAACTAAAACTTTTCTTGTAGCTTAAAGTATGAACGCCTTAAAAATTTCAACAGTGTGTTTCTACACTTAACCTTTGGATAAAATGTAGTTTTATAAGTGGTAAATGGGGTCGAATTTGTTGAGCATTTAGGTTAGTTCCAGTTGTCACCAAAAATGTACTTTTTATACAAAAAAAGTTACTGTAACTTATAGAATTTTCTATAAATATATTAAAATTCAACCTGAAGAGATTCATTCCTTTTGGCACTAAGATTATCTCAAAAATGTTGTGAAGAGCCCATATCATATCTCATAGCTGATATCTTGGTTTTTCTTTATGAAAAATGATGAGGAAAATAAAATAGATTACCTTGTAAAAAAAACTTGTAAATTTCACATAATTAATAAACAAATTATGTTATTATTTTGATTCAGATTGCAAAACTACACAGAACAGAAGACAAAAGAGGTGATGAAGCT
>JAVFBZ010163962.1:0-13604 GCA_032466195.1 Katharina tunicata
CGATCAGTTGACATTTTCTGCCTTGAGTACCAGCTCCTCTCAGTGACAGTTCACGTTTTAGCTTGTTCACGCTCCAGGTATTAAACATTTTAAACATGGCGCGAATAAAGGCTTCGAAACAGGAAGTTACTTTTATACCTCATAGTACATGCGGGTAGTGCCATGAATGCGCCCCATTGTAACATCTGGCCGGACAGCTTCGGCTATTTCCGCACGATTTTCCGTATCTGCAGGAATTATTTTCCAAATAAGGAGATATGCACGGATAACACAATCGCACCTCTGATGGCAACTGATTGGCCAGTCCACCACGCATGTGACGGCTTTATGATCATATATATATAGTGGCTGATGAAAAACACAGCTATATATATACAGTGTTTGAGGCGCTGTCGACCAAATGTTGATAATTAGAGTAGTTCTGAATAATCTCTTAGCTATATATAACAAAAACGGGATCGCAGATAAATGCTTCAACACTTAAACTTATGGTTTACACATGAAATAAATAAGGAAACGGTTAAATAGGCTTCGCTGATGGCGGTTGAATTTTATCACCCGAAATCGCTCAGAACACGCCTCCTACGCTCTGTAAGACCCCCAGAGCTTCCGGGGACTATATAGGCGGCCCCTGGACCTTCGTCTGTCATCCTGGGATTGTAGCCAGGGTGATACTTCTACTAAAAATTTGCTTCCTCCACCTCTGCTAGATGCCCAAAGATGTAAAACATTTATCCTAAATTATGCAATTAAAAGCTGCTCGGCCATTGGAATTCCTGAAATATTATGTCGATGCAGTTTGTCCAGGTGTATCTCAGTTAACTTAGGAGTTTTGAAACGTGTATACTATACATTCCATTCCATAATTCTTGTTCCAAATCGCCAGTAACTTCCGTCTCCGCTTATTAACAAATTGACCGTTTTATACAAATTTATTTTCCATATGTAACTTCCATAGGTCTACGTCTATAGAAAAAGAAAAAAAATACAAATTTCCGCATAACTTAGGTTTTCCTAATTATTTTTATAATCCGGATAGCTCATCTAAAACAAACTTTCTAATCAATTAAAATATATGCGCAAAAACCCATCTTGTCAAAAAGTAAGTAGGGGCTATATACCGGTATGCGTGTACCCTGAAAAATAGATCACCAAAATGTTTTTTTTTTTTTTTAAGACGCGTGTGTGTCATACTGATTTGATTAATTAGGTGAAAAATTATTTATCTTAAAAGGGATGTGTCGCATGAACGGCCTCTCAAGGAGGTTCATGTTTGTTTACCTACTATACCCCAAAAATGTAGTGTAAAAAACCCATCAACTTTGCTAGGCCGAATTGCCCTTTAAATATTTATAATGAAAGGTTTCTTATATTGAACATATTAGTCAAACGACATTATATTTTGTATATATATATATATATAGTGTCATTATTACGTTTTCATTATTTTCTTTTTTTTCATTTATATAATTTATTATTTAATATATTGGGATATTTACATAACTACGCAACTTGTGACGTTAAACAAGGTAAATATCGTAGTAAAACGATTGTGATAGTATTGAATGAAATAATAGATTTTGATTGGCTGAAAGGCTCGTTCCCATGGATACAATTGTTGTCTCGAGCTCGTTCGATTGGTTGGCAAGATGTCACGTGACGCCTGTCGCCCTCTTGGTTGCTTTCAAACATGGCTGTGAACGTTGTGAACTCATACATTGGGACCACCTGATTATTGTCAATTTGACACTTATGTTGTCAAAAGTTTGTTCCAATTATAACGTTCACGGCTATCAACTGTGTTGGAATCAAACTGGACAAATTGGAAGGTGTATTTTATCTGTTTTACAAAGTTATAGACGTCTCTCTGGGTCGGATTTGGAGCAAATTCCGACGGTCCACGGTTGTTTTACAAGCGATCATTCGCAATAGTCGTTTGGCCACGAAACCATTTCAAATGATGGCCGATGACAATGATGTTATCGGCAGTGCTTCTGAGTACATTCGTGGTAAGTATTCTGTACGACAAGTGAAATAGATGTGGAACTAAAATAACAGCTGATGAACGTAAAATGGGCTTGCTAAATTGTGTCGAAGAGAACCGAGAAAATCGAAGTCAGCCAGGGTTGACTTGTCCAGACGTGAATTTCTAAACAAATTTAACACTAGGCAGATTGAATTGTTTCATTTTTTTCACATAACTTTTTTTCCATAATATATTGCTGCTGTTAATATATTTAACGCCTGGTTTCAAGCACTTTATACCAGTTTCTAAGAACTTGATTTCAATTTTAGATACATATATTGATATACGTCTAATAATAATTAAATGGTAATTAACTTTGACATGCGAGCTGTCACATTGTCAACTTGCATTCTAACGTAGAAGCATAGCCACAGAACATTTACAACTTGTTATGCAATAAGTAATCTGATTGATGGTTTATCCCGTTGATATAGATCTCCAGTATTGTCTTCAGTATGTCACTGTATGTGACAGCTCAAATGCCCAATTGGGGTTTATTCCCAGCATATAATTGTACTCAATCTGATTATGTTTTTGCTTGTTTAATTTTGGTGAATAAATAGAATGTGATAAAATGTAATGTTCTATATTTCAGATCGGTTGTATTTTGCTACTCTGAGAACCAAACCTAGATCAACAGCTCACACCCATTATTTTTGCGTTGATGATGAACTTGTATATGAAAAGTAAGGTGGCCTTGCATACTTTTTAAATAAATAAATAAGTTCCAACCAAACTTAAGAAATTTGTGAAGTTTTGTGAGTGTAAAGATGGATATTCATCAACAGATTAACAAAATTTAACAAAACAGATGATGATCTACCCTAAATCCTTCTTACTTAAAAGGCTTAGAAGTGTAGAAACACAGTCTTGAACTCACTGTGTATGAAGTTGGATGTATTTGAACTATCATTGTACTAAATGTGTTTGGACTATCATTTTAAAAGTAATTATATAAACCAAATGTGTTTGCACGATTCATTGTATCCACGATTCATTGTATCCAAATGTGTTTGGAATGGCATTCAACAAATATTCGGTAATTGAACTATTATGGTGTTCGAATCCATGTGGCCATTGTTGTGTATCATTGCGTCCAAATGCCTTTCAACAACATTGTACATACATATACATCGTTGTTTGAAAACCTATTTGGACTGGCTTGTTGGTGTTAGAGTTTGTGCAATTGTGCACTCCATCTCCTGACTTCCAAAATGTTAGCCATGATGAAAAGCCTTGTGACAAGACATACATGTACATCGTCACATAAAGAAGTTTTAGTAGTAACTACAGTAACTCAAACCAGGTTATAATCAGATAGATATCCTCCTACCGGTATGTTTTTTTGCTGAAGTGTTGCCGCCCTCTTCTATGAAAGTTCAATTCCTTATATCCAGTCAATGTTTTCTGATGAAATAGTGAAGTACATGTAAAGAGAAAGTAAGTTAGCGATTGATAAAGCAATGACAAAATCTGGTTTCTACCAAAGACAGACAGTACAAAGTTGACATACCGTGATACAATGCTCATTGATAGGATGCTATATTAAATCATTATGTATATCATTGAATTTATTTTTTTGTCAAGAGTAATAGATAAACATGTTTTTTGTTGTTGTTTTTTTCAGTTTCTATGCAGATTTTGGTCCACTAAACCTGGCACTTTTGTACAGATACTGTTGTAAATTAAACAAAAAACTTAAGGTAAGTTTAGTAGTTAACACTTCGTATAGTCAGAAACACTTTCCTAAATATATGTACATGTAACTTTGTTAGATTGTGTGCAATACCATGCTTGATACCAGTTTAAGTTTCTATTAACTTGAATGTTCACGTCTCCGAGAGGGCACAAAATATCTTAAGTATGAGTTGTCCTCTGCAAACAGACATTTTGGTGCCTGGAATTGTTTGAACCTGCTCAAAGTTCTTATATCCTTATTGTATTTGACAGCTCTGACCCTAAAATTAAAGTTTCCCATGAGTACAGCAGATTAATCACGTTTTAAACTTGTATTGCTATATTTTTTTTATTTTTGTTGTCGTCAGGTTGTCAGGCTTGTAAATTTGAAAAGCCTGATATCATATTAGTATTGCATTGTTCATGTTCATAATTAATTCACCACCAAGTGCTGCTACAATATTAATCAAAATTGCTAACAGTTGTGTTTAGAAAACATTAAAAACAGCCAGCCTTGTTCTGAGAATTTTAATGTGAAAAATGCTATTTATACCAGACATGGTGATGTATTTATTTCTCGCAAAGTGGCCCATCTTTCAGCTTTATCTTTAATTTTTTGTATAAACTTAAATTCAATAAGAGACTCAAGTCAAGTGTGGTTTTACATTGCACATAGTGGCACAAGTTTGTTAACATCTTACATGCACAAGTTATGGAAATGCCATGTATTTGTGATCATCGTATTAGACAAGAAATGAAGTTGAAATTATGACTGCACGACATGTACTTGTTGAAAGTCTCAGTGAATTCCCAAGACCCTGAGAGCTACATGTATAACAGTTATCTCCATATGAATAAGTATTACCTGAAATTTATGTGTATGCAGTTACTGAAAGAAACCAGGTGTTAAGGTTTGTAATCTGACACCTTTACATATATAGATATAAGATAAGCTTTCAAGCTCACTAGGGAAATTGGGTCAGTCTGTTTTTTTTATATTATCCTTGTAAAACATTTTAGTTACTACTATATTTCTTTCTCTTTTTTTGTAATCCTGGTTAATAATCTTAATTACATGTACTATTATATTCCTTTGAAGATTGTGTCTTACCATTCGTTGTAATACAAATAAATACATCTATCTTAAAGTACACCTTCATGTACAAGCTATATATTCCGTGAATTATTGGCAACAGAAATTTGTCATATATATGAATCGAGACAATAACATGTAGCTTTAAGTATGATGTTTGAAACCAGACAATCGATGAATGCAACAACAAAAAAAGCTAAACCAAACAAATAGGAAAACTGTGCCCTCAAGCAAAAAAACATTTTCACATTCTGTACTGAATTTATATCTGTCAGTAGAATTTAACGGTCTGGTAATGTGGGTCAAAACAACAACCATCATCAAATTGTTATCATATTTAATTAGTCAGTACCTGCATAGATAAGTGGTATATCAGTTACACCTGTAACCTATATATATCAGAATGTTGTTGCTGGAAACAGTCTTATGAACAGAAGAATATAAACAGAAATTGCGCTGGTGATAAACCAGAAACTTTCACCAAAAAATCTGGAGTTGCCTTACATGGCCAACAATTCTTATTATAAGAAAGTAGCCTTGTAGAATCAGTATACCTGGACTGTTATTTTTCACTGTTTAGTCTGCCTGGCTAGTTGTATTGTACTGGGGTGTTATCTGTGTATGGAGATGAAGTATCATGGATCACCATATGTTACTAGTACTACTCTGTATAGATAGTGGTTGTGAAGTATGACCTGGTTGAGGGGTTTCTCACTCAGAAGTTAGCCTGACCTAATTCTTCTCCATGCCAGGCTGCTCTGTATGTTTGTAAACAAGTCTGAGGATGTTGATTGGCTGAATGAGATGAGCTTTTATTGACATCTGAATCAGGTTGTATTTTTGTGCATGTAGTTATTTGGGAGTTTGAGTTCTCTGCCTGCAGCCACATGTAATTTTGTCCTGCAGCTTATTGTGCCCCAGATGCCAATTACACTGCTTACATCACATGTTTTCTGATGCATCAATGATCACATGTACTTTCCAGTCAATACAGATACTTTCACTATCAGCTCATAAAGATGAATAAAATATCAATAACACAGCAAGATGTAGGATTTTTAATACATGCCTGTGTGATTATTATGAAAAAGACTTTAGCATTGCACAGCGATAAGAAGTGATTCGGGAGGGACGACGATAACCATCAGTTCATTGACAACTGTAAAACTTAGCATTTTTTTTTATAAAATTTAATTCCAAGGCAAACTATTTTTTACAACAAAGCATTGTACAAACCCACAAATAACTGTTCCTTTCTGTGATTTGTATTTTTTGTGAAAACTGGCTTTTCTGATTTATTGTGAAGGGACCAGAATAGGTCTCGGCCTAGCTTTACCTGATGCTACAGAATAATTAGATTACTTTAATGGTTTGGTATTTGTTTGGTAGTTTTGGTATTCTTAATACCACATTATTTGATGCAAGTGTACAAGACTGTTCAATCAGATGCCTGTATTTGCTGTTTCCACTCAAAACGTTAATATTAACGTTGATTGGTTCTTGAGAATTAACGTCACAGCTCTAAATCGTAAAACAACAAATTTGTAGTGTTTTTGGAGATCTTCTGAAGATCAAGTTCTATACCAAATACATTTTGTAGCCATTAAGTACTATCTTGCTTTTCAAAGCAAACTAGACTTTCGGGTGATTCATACTATTTCTAGTCGGGAGGAAAACCATACATGTACTTTGAATATTTTGTAGGCCTAGAACTTGCTAGTAGGCAGTGTTGGGTCTTATCCAGACAACTGTGATGTTATTAGCGGGAGGTTGATTGGAGCCCCCTTTGCCCGGGTGCTTTCAGAGCAAAGGGACATTAGAAAGCCAATTTTTGTGGTGTACTGTTTTGAGTCACATGAGTGTGCTGTGTTTGCTACAATTGTTGTTGAGGACTGTTTCATTCATCCATTGGACTAACACAGTGACTGTCATATGAGTGAAATATCCTGAAGTATTGCAAAATTGAAAACATGGAAGCAATCAATGTTGGAAAATGGGGTGTTAGGTATTACAATGCATTTGATGATTGTGGAACATTATATTTTTCAGTCATTCTCCTTGGCAAAGAAGAGAATCGTACACTATACAAGCTTTGATGCCAGAAAGAGAGCTAATGCTGCATTTTTAATCGCCTCCTATGCTGTAAGTATTATCCTCAAGCCGCTTGTTTTAAATGTACTTTCTTTTCCCGTAGGGTTTTTATTAAGACCTCAAACTTTTAACTTCTAGCCTAGATTATTCATTTCCTATGCTGCCTTACTGACATCATTACAATCACTTGGTTTCCCTAACAAATGATGTTAATCACTTTGAAGTGTGAAATCTCAATGAGTCAGTTAAGGCCAATTAACAACGGACGCAAAACGACAGTCGTGCTGCTCAGAAGCCCTATTTATCATGCAATACAATTCACACAGGAAGTGACTGTCGAGTGACAGTTGCGCGGGACGTCACATACCATTGTGACGTCATTCTTCAACATTGTGACGTTATCATAGATTTGAGTGGGCCAGGTTAAAGCATAGGAATGAAACGTGTTGAATGGCGTCCAGTATGCTTTGGCTCAAGCGTCGTGACTGTCGTGTCACTTCTGGTGTTTTGGTCTTATACTTTTACCCTCTGATCTCCATGGTTGAGTATAGGACTATGGAGCCCCCTTCAATTTACCCGAAATATTATCGATTCGCCATCTGGACCGTAGGTATATACGGGAAGTTTCCCGGTTTGATATAACCATTTGTTCAATTCCATCTATCGACCGTATAGATACATGTATGAGGGGTAATGGCTTTGGAGATCGGGGGTGAGGTTTCCTAGGTTTCTTTTAAAAAAAAATTAATACTGGCTAAGCATTGTTGTTGTAATTGTGAAATACCCTGGAGAATAACTTAACAGAAAGCGAAAATAGAAGAAAATTAATCAGTGTGATAAAAAAGACCAATGTTTTCACACCTTTTTTCCCCAGATAATATACTTGAAGAAAACCCCAGAAGAAGCTTACAGACCTCTTGTGGCCGGCTCCAACCCACCTTTTCTACCATTCAGGTAATAACCATTCACTATTTCAAGCATCAGGATTTCACGGTAACGATCGTTCCGTTACCGTGGTGGTTCCCACCTTTAAAATTCTCAGAAAAAAAATCGCGTTTCCCACAGACAGGAATATAAAATTAAAAGAAAATGTATAATTTGTCAAATTTTATTTGTTGTTTTATTTATTTTCAAAGAAAGTCTAGAGTTAAAATTTGGAGTGTGAAATGTATTTCACAACAATTTCTAAACAGCTTTGTGTAGGGTGTCATACTGAGCTAGCTGTCACTCTCCAGACAGAGGTTGACTTCTGCAATCGCGGGGGCGTTTTTTTACGAGGTTTCCTCACGGTTTTCTGCCGTATTGAGTAGAGCAGATTAAGAAGTGGAGAACCCGTCGTCATATAAATGAAATACCTTTGAGTACGACGTTAAACACCAATCAAACAAACAAACAAACCAGACAGAGGTAGTAACACAGCTCTGGAGCTGAGGTTATAAAAGCTTGAGCATACTAAAGTCTGTGTCCGTGCTCAAACTCTTGAGATCGTACTCACCTGAGTTGTGCTCAAAATTTGTGGTTATAAAACATGTTGAGCATGCACTCAGCCGAGTACAAAATCAATGCAGATTTAAGCCGCTTGAGCACGTGTTTGTGGAGCTCTTCAGTGTAGGAGGTAGAAAGAAGTTTCATTGTTTTTGTCGGCTGCTTTAGAAGCGTCTTTGCATGTCTCGGAAAACAAGTTTGGCTCAAAATAAACATCTGATTTTTAAAATCGAATCGAAAAGGGTATGTAAAAATGTATTTAAACCCAACAAAAGCCACATTCAACTATATTTTCTTGTTGAGTACGGTCTTAAGCATGGTACCTACCATGCTCAAGAATCGAACGTTATTTTGTTTATATAGTTGCCTTGAACATAGTGAGGATATTTGAGGTCTCTGGTTAAATAAATGTATGGAGGCCCGGAAATGTGAGACTAAAATGTTGTCCATTACAAAATGGATTCTGCTGTGTCATATTAAAAGTATTCTTAAATAAAATGTCAAACTGCAAGCAAACTTTAAGATCACAAAGTTGATATTAAACCAAGGAATCCTTCAAACAGGGGGATAAGCTATTCTCTGTTAAGCTCTGATGAATCTAAAGCATAAACACATTGCAGTGAACCCTAAATTATTTTGACCTGTTTAAAATTATCAAAGTTTTTGAGTGGGAAACTAATCGATTGTACTCATTGTGATGTCATTTTCCTTGGAAACTTTTGAAGCTAGAATGTGTCTGCAGATCTTTGTGTTTTCCATCAATCTCTGATAACTCTTTGTTAGGTACTTCTTATAGTAAACATCTTGGTGCATTAACAGTTCATTCAAAATGTTAAGTTATCTAGACCAGTGGATATGAATAAAACAACCAGTTAAATGCATCCTGGTTAAGAGTTTGTCGCTTGCCATAAATAGTGTTCTTGTAATATTTAACCTTTTACTGGCTGACTTCCAAAAAAGGAAAGCCGATAAGACATGCACAGGTAGACTTAGGCTCAGGTACATGTACATGAAAGCTAATGGCCATACAGAGTACATGTTTTAAATGTCCTAAAAATCAACATGGAAGAAATGAAAGTAAAAGCTTGTCACAGAAACTAGAATGACAGTCCACCCGGATATTTCATTTACAGGTTAATGACAGTTTTTTTCCAACTCAAAACTGACTAAATGTTTTGTGAGAAATTAAAAGACCTTAATAACAACAAATTAGAGGATCTCCTTCATGCATAGTGCTCATTGAAGCAAAACAGTTAAAGGTCAGTTTTGAGATAAGCAGACCTCATCTCTAGGAACCGGTTTTCTAACTATCTTAGCATATTCCATACGTTTACCTCTTTCTTATGCATCATATGTTTTGACAGAAAAAAAAGAAGAATTATTGCAGTCAGGGACTTATTTTCTATGATGTAAACTTCCTCAAGCCTTCCCCAACATTTAGCATTTGTGTTTGTGTCCATTTTATTACCTGTGCATATGTTACATTATTGTGCTTCAGTTTTCTGCCAACAATACAAACATCTCTATTAAACACATGGTTGTTTTGAAACTGGTTTCTTTATTTAAAATAATACTCAAAATAATTCTTATATAGCGAGTGTGAATACCTAACGGTCTTGTCAGGAAAGGAAGTTACATTATTAATATAAAAAAATTACTTTTACAGAAAGATTAAATTAAATTAATAGAAAAGTTTGATTAAAATGTTTTTGGTTGATCATTGATTGTTATTAATTATCTTTGGGGCAATTTTTTTTATTTTTTTTTTTTTTAATTAATTATAAGGGATTTTTTCTGTTTTAGTTAAAAAAAAGTTTCAATGTAAATTTAATGGCTGTTCATTTGGCAGAACGCAATAAAAGTGATATATTTACAAATTGGTCTCTAAAGTATTTACCAGTACTGTAATTTTATTGCCATTGTTTAGTCAACCTAGTGAACTTACATTTAGTCACATTCTTGTTATCATAGTGTTCACTAGTCTACTGTACAGGTCATCGCTGTTGGTAGTAGAAAGTGACTATTAAGTGTGGCTTTGTAAATGCTTATGCTCCTCTTTTGAAAGTTCCTCCTGGTCTTATATTGTGAGAATATACAATGTAGGTCGACTAGTCAGTGTCGGGGAGATATCGTGCAGTTATTCTGTGTCCCTGACAACAAATAATAAAAACTCTTGATCTATTGACACATATACCTGCCTACCTATTTAAGATGCAAGTATATTTATTTAATTAGCTATACACATACCTGACACTCAAAGACACACCTTTGTTTCCTATTCTTAATCTACCATAATCCTAATCTAGTTTGTCAGTCTTTTGGCAGTTATTAACTCTGTGTTTTGTGTGTGCCTCTGTCCTTTAATTATAACCTGGAGTCCTGGACCATAACTTTTCTTTTCTCACCCAATCCTTTGCTACTGTACATGTTTCACTTGAACTGACTCCCCATTAATTGGTTGTGTTTAGACAGGTTACAGTTGCTACCTACTGTTGGAATATGCCCTTGAACATGGCATATTATATACCATTGATCAATCAATCAATCGATCAATCATGTCAGGGGTAGAAATATTCAAATCCAACAAATGTCCTGCTTGTCATAAAAGTTACAGGACATTTCCATTTTTGTCAGGACAAATAATCAGAAATGTTGTAAAACTTTTGCATTGCAAAAATTATAAAATTGCTATACAAATTGATTTTTGTCTACCAATGGATGGTGATTGTGTAGGCTGCACTTTTTTTTATTTATTTGATGTTTGATATATTTCATTCCAAAAATTGCGAATTTTTACTTGTTCAAAATGTTCAAGTTGTAATTCGGTAAATATAATTTTTATTTTTTATTCAATGGTGATCTGGTGTTAATGTTTCATTTAAAAAGGATCTGAAGCTAAAAAGAACGCATCAGAACGCCATTTATGAATGTTTCAGCAAAACCTAGCTAAGGAATAAATGTTAACGGAGCAAAATTCTGTATTTGACAAAACTTGCAAACCTTCTAAATTCCCTTCAATTATACGCCGAAAAAAAAAAATATATAAAAAAATTAAAACCTGAAGACTTTTTGAAGTTACTTGGCTCATTCTTTATCAAAACTACTGAATAGTTATACTCCATTAAAAAATCAGCCACTGTCTTAGTTTCCACGTACATATCCACAAATGCAGAACACAGCATAATTGACACAGCCTCATTGCTTGTTATCGCCATTACGTGTGTGCTGCTTTGAGGAAATCCCTTTCACTGGTACTTTTCCATGACGTTTTCGCGCCAAAACAATGCTACTTATAGATCCAGCCAATCATATTTGAAGTACATGTAATGACGTCATTTTAAGTTTAGAGAGATTCCTTTGTGGAAAGATGCTCTAACATCATGCTAGATTTTTGACACGCCAAAAGGTGACTCCAAAATGTACCGCGACAATTAATATGCATCAATCGAATGGAAAATAAATACGGTGAAGTTTTTTCGCGAGATGCACATACTTACTCTTATATCGGCAGATGTTTCTTTATATATTTTTTTTTAATAGGCTCCAGACATTTGTCAGGTAGACACAGTAATTTTATCGGACAAGCCGTTTTTTAGCCAGTCATGACCGGCAAAAGATACGAAATTTCGATCCCTGTATGTAGTTGTGATTTGTAAACATTTAACAATTATATCTTGCCATAACTATTGCTTTGCTGGTCTATAGATCTATTACAGCAATGTAATTACATTCTTGAATCTTATTGAAATTAATTATTTAAAACAAGTAAGTTGTGAAATCTTATTTACTAGTAATGATGATATATTTTTTTTACTTTCAGAGATGCATCATTTGGAGCTTGTAGTTACAATTTGACATTGTTGGATTGTTTACATGGACTAAATAAGGTCAGTCAAGTCTGGTTTTTTGATGCAGTATTGCTGCTTCCAAGCCAGTTTTCAAAATACAGTTTATAGCTAATATTGTCCATCTGGACCTTGCGAAACAAATTTTTTGTTTATGATATTAACCAATATATTGGGTTTACTGTAACAGGTGTACTTGTTTGTTATAGATCTTTGAATTGTTTTAATTTAACACGCAGATAAACCTATATATAAAGACCTAGTTTTTCATTTGTTTCTTATTTCACATTTAAAGTAGCATAAGCACAAGCTTTTGATCTCGCCGGGTTCATGACCGTATGTGGATTAGTTAAGATTTTGAATAGCGGAAGGGGGCGGGGCTACTTAATGTCTGACTTGGAGTCGCCGCGGTACATCTAAGAGGGGCTTAGTTATGACAGCTGATCGACACATATATCCACATAATAATATTCTGACAGAATTTTTTTTTTTTTTTTTTTTTCTTATTTTAAAATTCTCCATCAACCTACAAATTTGAAATAGGAATGACTGGAAAGCCTCTAACTTGTTAATATCAATTTTTCATGAGATTCTGTGATAACGAAAATTTCAGAACTTTTGAGTGCATATGCTACTTTAAACTACATAGAATTCTCTTCGACTTTTTTATTTATATGATTGAGAATACTGATGTAAGATTAATTGCTTTATTAAAAGCACATTTATATTAATGGTTAAAGTAGCATTTAGAAACTGGTTACATGACTAAGATAAATTTTCAACTTTTGGGTATATTGTTAAGCGATGTTTCAGCCTAGATACTTAGAACGTTTTCAAACAATGATTACAAATCTCAACCGAATATATTTTAAATGAATAAGAGGTGAAATAATGAATTGTAAGTATATTCTGTTAAGATTTGTAATCATTCCTTGAAAACGGTCTTAGCACCTAGGCCGAAACTTCGCTTAACAATATACCGAGAAGTTGAAAATTCATCATCAATGTTTTATTTTTTATTTTTTGGCAGAATATTCAAGTACCTGTACATCTATTGTAAACGATACAGTTGAATATGCTTGTTTACTTTCAAAATGAGATTGTACCTGAAAGCAGATCTTTACACAAACGTGTAACAAGTTTTGTACTTTTTGCCATTAAAATTGTCCTTGTTTACTTTCAACATGAGATTGTACCTGAAAGCAGATCTTTACACAAACGTGTAACATGTTTTGTACTTTTTGCCATTAAAATTGTCCTTGTTTACTTTCAAAATGAGATTGTACCTGAAAGCAGATCTTTACACAAAGGTGTAACATGTTTTGTACTTTTTGCCATTAAACTTGTCCTTGTTTTCCTTTTCCTTCTGCAGGCTTTAGTGAATGGT
>JAVFBZ010163973.1:0-17345 GCA_032466195.1 Katharina tunicata
TTTTTCTAACTCACGTTTTATTTTCCGTATTTTTCATCCATTCTGAAAACTGTTGTTTAGCTTTAATCACACAATCAAGAAGTTGCATATCACACGCTAAATTAATAGCCCAGGTACGAAAGATTCTGAAAGAAAACCAAACGTATACAGTATATTTTGTAAAAAAGTGAAAACTAAGCAGCGGGTGGTTGGGCGGAAACCTCCTGTGGCATGGAGCTTTACGAAGAGCACCAGGAAGCTGATTTGTTGTGCTCTCCTAGTTTTCATCCGCCAAATGTATTGTTGTGTCTTCTGTGATGCCAACGTCGTTTCAGGTGGTTTCCTTCACCAATTGAACTGGTGCGTCGTTATATGAGTGAAATAATATTAAGTACGGATTAATCCTCAATATAATAAACAAAAGTGTGCACTCCCAAATATGCACCTCGTAGCGAAGCTATTCACGCCAATATGAATTCTTTAATCCCATTAGGTTTCCCCGAACGTTTTAAATATCTGATTGGTGAAAAGCTACCGAGTGAAATGCTTCACGTTGTTTGTCTTACAGGAGTCCCATCTAGGTGTGTGTTGGTCTACGATTCCCAAATTGTCTTCTGGAGGGTTGAGAGTGTGTGTGTGTGTGTGTGTGTGTGTGTTGGGCGGGGGGGTTGATACAAAGAAAAGTCTTACATTTCCTTGCGTGTTAGGTTTGCGAAATCCCACCCTATCTTCTGATACTGCGGGTTGATGAGATATCTCATGTATTCCTGTAAGCAATAAAGAGCACAAATGTAGTTGCAAAGTAGATGCTTTCAGTAGATATTAAGCGATTTTCTGTTCTTTCTCAGCATTGGGTGATTATAGCAATTTTCTGCTACCGTTATTTTAAAGCTTTTTATTTGTAAACGCATTGCCTTTTGGTTTAGGAAAACTCAAAAGGCGGTTTCCTGGTACATTGGGAGAGTCCATTACTGAAGAAAAACAGCACAAAAGTGTTTCATTAGAGATACAATTATGTATTTGCTTGGTGATGGCAAAGAATAATAAAATAGTCTGTGATAAAAGTTAATAATTGAGTTAGTTCTGTAAGTTGACTCTAAATAAAGTTTTTTATCTTATAATATTTCACTTACGTTTTTATTACAACTGAGAGGTGACAATCTACAAACATATCGCGTAAACAATTTTCATTTACCATTATACTTTAATTTATTTGTAAAGAAAGTCTGGTTGGTTTATCTGCATGCTGCTTTAATAAGGTGCTTTACAAAGATTGAGTGACTGAAACAGTCCATCACCAGCAGATTCGGACTGGACTTCCGCTTTCGCCTTAGATTGTTATTCTAATTTTCTCTCTCGTGATTGTATTTTACTTAATTTTGACAGTACTATTTGTACCATATGTATGGGTGTATGTATATGTATGTATGCATATGTATGTATGTATGCATATGTATGTATGTTTTCACATCAGTGTGAACTATATAGGTGTATTTATATATACATATTTTTTGTATAAATTTAGAGAAATAAAATTGTGCATGCCTTCATCGGGATTCGATCTCGAGTCTCTGATTAAGAGGGTCAGCACTCTAACAGACTAAGCTACAGAGGCTCAAGTAAGAACGACAGATTTTTTTTGTCCAGGTCAAGGCTGATATATGTATGCATATGTATATATTTTCACATATGTATGAATATATGAATATATGTACTGTACATGTGTATGTGTATGCATCTATTATTGTGTTGATGTGCTTGTGTGCATGCGTGTAGGTATGTCACATGTTGCTTTCACCAGGATGTATATTTATTTTGACCGATCGATTTGGACATCTCAACCAAGGAAGCCATCGATACAACTTACCCTAAAAGCACCATAAATTCTGCTCTTTTTTAGCATGCTGTTTGCGTATTCTAATGGCTTTGTAGCTTTTAGCAGTAGGTCGTATTCCTCTTCGTTATGCAGATACTCAGTCAGTCGAAGAACCAAGGATATGTCTTCGCGCCCTGAACTAAAAAAAGAATGTTCTCAAAAACAAAAATGAAGAAATACTCCCTGTTCCTGTTAGCGTTGTACCCAAGGAGTATTTTACTTATATGACTTCTTTGCGTTATGTATTTTGCTTAGCGTTGGACTACTGACTCACCTTTATTGTATCCGATAAAGGTTCAAATGTTAATTGACCTGAGGTATATCAGGGAGGTCTTTGTGTTACTTCAGAGATCCCGTGGCGCACTTTACGAGGTTTTTTCTCGGTATTCTACCATACACAATATATCCTTATGATGGCATAATTAATGCTGAAATATTGGGTAAAAATGAAGTTATCATTGTTCGTAATTACACTATTTGTGTATTGTGTAAAACTTTTCAGTAAAACAGCGTGCTTTTCACTGGAACAGAGGCGTCAGATAATCAAAATTGAGGGGTGTTTTTTTTAGATTTTATTCCGGTTTTCCACCATACACCAGCAAACGCTAAGTCTTCAAATAAGTAAAACGCCCAAGAGTTCTACACTTAAACACTAATCAAATAAATAAATAAATAAATAAATAAATTTACGTACGACGAAAAATCAACCAATCATTGCAAAACAATTCTAGTTAATTATGATGGCCTACATGTTTTATTTTCAGACATGTCAAAAGGCAGGTAAAATAAACTATTTAACGAATTCATTTCGTTCACAGAGATAACGAGCTACTGTATTATTTACAAGACAGAACTTACCTGACTAAGTGCAGTGCGTCATCAAATAGCTGTGCTCTTTCGACTGGGTGTAAAACCTAAAAAGTAAAACAGCATCATCTAGAAAATAAGCCTTTCGATGCAATGAAAATGTTCAAAGCTAATCAAAGACAACGACCTGAAAAGCATTTACACCTAGCTGAGTGGTCACGTGGGGTAGTAAATGTTCGCTACATCCCCAGCCAGCTAACCTATTTTGTAGAAAGCCGAGTGATCAAGGTAGCAGGCATTCGATCACTGTTATCAATGAGGTAAAGGAGGGTATTGGGTTCGATTCGCGTATGAATTAACAAACCAGAAGATTTATTGCTAAGCTAGAATTTGTTGTAACTTGAAGTAACTAACGAAACTACTGTTAACTATCACTTTCACAAATATCTTTTCATTTCACTTAAGACGGTGAGCACGCGAGTAACAGAACAAGGTTCGAACTCAAACTTATCATTTTCCAACAAATCGTAATCGAAGGGACACGACTTCTGATGGATATTTTATTTCGGATGTGTTTCATGTACTTGCAACCACCAAGTGCTTCTGTAATATATGATCTATAAAAAGAATAAATATGCTTTAAAACACAACATATGACGTTGCATATAACACAACGATCAGAGGCGTAGGGCATAGTTGTACAAAAATGTACATCTTCATTTGGCAACGGATCGAGTCACCTTTCGGAAATCGTCCTTAATCTGGTCATCAACATTTTCAAAATTCTGAACGAAACCGAAATCGCACACATCTCAGCATCAACTAATATCCATGACTCGAGTCCTGGTAGCTCTTGTTAAAATAGTAACAACATACCGTGAGGTTCCTTTTCAGCTGCCTGATAATACCACCTAATAATATCCATGACTCGAGTCACGTTAGTTCTTGTTAAAATAATAACGACATACTGTGTGATTCCTTTTCAGCTGCCTGATAATACCACCTAAAAATATCCATGACTCGAGTCCCGGTAGCTCTTGTTAAAATAATAACGACATACCGTGTGATTCCTTTTCAGCTGCCTGATGAGAGCATCCCAGCTAACGGCATCATAATTAACAATGTAATATCCGGTATGTATCACATTTTCTAGCAACCACGAATTGTTGTTGTTGTCAGGAATTAAACCAGGATCACTGATTGTAACTAAAACGATAGAAAGTAGCACACATTAGTTTAAACCAAGTATTAGCCTTTTCGATCCTTTTATTACCAGTGTCTCATTATTTAAATTATAAATTTATAAAGTATTTTTTAAATATAATTGTATTTAATTTCTTGAGGGAACATCATTTGGAGGCAGGAGGGGGTGTTTGTAATTTTAAATTATTTAATAATATTATAGCAAATTTAACCGTACGTTTCTCGTTTTAGATAGTAAGTTACTACTATATATGTCGATCAGATGCAGAGCTTAGAACAGCATATTATGGACAAAGAACTTCTGGTGTATTTTCATCAAAACATTTCGGTCTAAAAGTAAAGACCGTTTTCAAGCAATGATTACACATCTCAACTGAATATACTTTTTAACTTGTGATAGAACAACGCAAATAATTTAGTTTTGACTACTGATATTATGAATATGGCGTCATGGCTGTGTTTGACGTGATGACAATGAATAACTATGTGGCAGAGTACACTAATTATTACCTGCATATAAAAGTAATAATAGATTTATCATATTCAAAAAAACTTTCTTTCTCCATGCAGCTGGTGAGTTGATGGGTGATAGTTTAGTTTCCGAAGGCCACATGTTTATTCATAATATCTAATATAATTAATTCTAAGTGTCTCGACTTCTATATGCCGCTTTAAGAAGATGCTGCGCTGATAACAGTTTCTTGTGTCAACGCATCATTAAATGAAACAGGACAGCGAATACAAATATCGTTAACTAAAATAACTTAAAGATGTAAATAAAAAAAAAATGTCCTTAAAATGTAAGTACAATAATCTGTTACTTACTGCTTGACTCGTTTTTCGGGAGCCAAACGAGTCTATTCTCGTCAGGACCTTTGTCCAGGTTAGACTTGAAAGTTAATGGAATTTCCCATGTGTAACTATGTCAACAAAGAAAACATGTTAAGTTATTGTGTTTTCTTGCATTTCTCAAATTGACATTATTGGGAATTTGGTCGACAAGTGCAATTGATTGGCTGGTCACTGTTACAGATTGGCTGGTCATTGTTACACATTGGCTGGTCACTCTTTGTAGATTGGTTTCGTCACAGTTTTACATATTACATTTACATATTGGTTGGTCACTGTTGCTGATTGACTGATCACTGTTACCGATTGACTGGTCATTGTTACGGATTCGGTCGTCACTGTTACCGATTGACTTGTCGCTGTTACAGATTGGCTCCTCTCTGTTACTGATTGGCTAGTCACTGTTACGGATTCGCTCGTCACTGTTACAGATTGGCTTGTCGCTGTTACAGATTGGCTCCTCTCTGTTACTGATTGGCTAGTCACTATTACAAATTCGTTGGTCACTGTTACAGATTAGCTTGTCGCTATAACAGATTGGCTTTTCACTGTTTCAGACTGGCTGTCGGTGTTTGTAGATTGGTTCGTCACTGTTTCAGATTGGCTCGAAACTGTTTGGGCTGTCACTGTTTCATCTTAGCTAGTCACTGTTGCAGATCGGCTGGTCACTGTTACATATCAGCTCGTCGCTGTTTCAGATTGGCTCCTCTCTGTTACTGATTGGCTAGTCACTGTTACAAATTCGTTGGTTACTGTTACAGATTAGCTTGTCGCTATTACTGATTGGCTTTTTACTGTTTCAGACTGGCTGTCGGTGTTTGTAGATTGGTTCGTCACTGTTTCAGATTGGCTCGAAACTGTGGGCTGTCACTGTTGCATATTAGCTAGTCACTGTTGCAGATCGGCTGGTCACTGTTACATATCAGCTGGTCACTGTTACAGATAGGGTCGTCACTGTTATACACTGGTTCGTAACTTTTACAGATAGTCACTGTTAGAGATTGGCTTTTGACTGTTACACCACGTTTTGGTATTTATTTTATATAGTTTTATATGTTTAATAGATGGTGGCATAATAAAGCCGAAATACATTATATATACTTACATCGGAATTAATAATATTCTATATTAAACCTACTTGTAAGGGGATGGGTATTTTCCAGGATCCACAGCAGTTGAATCATATAGGAACCGCTCCTGACTGATTACCACTGAGTTGGATCCGGTGCGACTTAAGGTCACTAGAGGGTAGTTTCTTTGGAGGACCCATGTATCCATTACAGATTTTACGTCAATGTTAGAACCGTCTTTTGCTGATTGCTAGAGAGGAACGATAATAAACAATTGTAAAACAAAAACACGTACAACACCTTTTAGAGGATGTGTGTGTGTCAACTTCCGCTTCCACATTAATCTAAGAGCCAACCCTCGCCTTGAAGATAGAATATCAATACTGCACAAAATTTGTGAGTCCAAACTTAAAAACATTTACCATTTAACGTTGTTATTTTTTTTCAAATGTCAAACTGTAAAAAAATAACTTTCTTTTTATACTTACGCAACTCATCACATGAGTGTAGTTGTTAAAACATGTATAATTTCTGTATATGAGTACTCCTAGATTATAATAATCCGATTTGCGATTTCTAGTTTACAAATGAAAGGAAATAGAGATGTCATAAAACTGCATACGTTTTTTTGCGAACATTTATAGCACTGCATATTTCCAGTTCGAACTACAATTGTCTCTCTATAAATCACCCACACTAATACTTGCAGCATTTGTATTTGTTGTTTTCCAGACAACATGACCAACAGCTTACCTCAGAGAGAAGTTCGAATAAATCATCACTATTGGTAGACTTGTAGGAGTATGTGAGAAGATATTTCTACAACAGAAAATGGGATTAATGATTTCCGGATACATAGAGGTTAATCAAGGAGAGCCTGAGTTTCAAGATGAATATCACTCGAGTTTCATGGTAACACACGGGCACGAGTTGAATAATCTTTTTCTCACATTAAATATTTTTAGCACAATGAATTTTGCGTAGCAATCTGTACATTTTGGACTGATTGATCTGGATACACATAGATGCTCATGTGCACCTGGCAAGACAGCGACATCACTGAAACGTTTTTGCAACAAAGTATATAACGTCATAACACCGTAGCTACGTTACTACAGCCATGACGTCAAAATTGTGATGTCATCTCTCTACGGCATATTTACAGTTGAATAATATCTCTTTATCACGCAATAATCAGCGACTTAAGAGTGGAATTATGGAGTTGTGGTGTGAGAAACACATATCGTTGGACAACACGATGATAACAAGGGCGTATATATGAAAATTCGGCCAATAATGTGTTTGGTGGTTTCAGGAACCATAATTCTAATAAATCATTAGTTCTTCGACGATGCAAGCCTCTTGCTAATACAATTTTAGTACGTTTATTTTAGTTAGGTCACTGTTTAGTTAGGTGATTATTCGCGAGAGTTTAAAATCTGACAACGACAACATAAGGAACGCCTTCACTAACTCGCCTGAAGATTTGTGAATCACTCAATTTTGTTTCTGTATGGCCCCTGATACCTCACAATCGAAAATAAACCATTTGCCTTTATAAAGGCTATATACGAATGAATGTTCCACCTTATATCAACCGAGATAATTTGTAAGACCATATAAGGGTTACTCTGTGACGATTCCGCGAGAAAACAATCGAAGTCACAGAGAAGTAATTTATTTTACTGCCTTGGTGCTGGACCGAGATTGTTTATCACCTTGAGATCCATCAAACTGGTGCAGTAATTTCAAACCTTTCTAAAATTCAACCAGTGCCCTCCTTCCCGTGGAATATGGATGAATCCTTAACAATACCTGAACATAATATCCGCAAACTTCCCAGTGGGTTTACATGTTAGAAACAGATGGACATTTCTCCAAACAGACTTTGCGTTAAGCCAGTAGTTCAATTCATCAGTTTTGAGTAACATAGAATAACAGAAACTCCGAACAAAGTCATGACGGTATAGATAATATATTTTGGCTTTATTATGCCATCATCAGTTAAATTTTATGACGGCATGATGATGATGTTTAACTGATAATGGCATAATAAAGACGAAACATATTATCTATATCAACTTGACTTCCTTTTTACGAGTTTCTGTTATTCTATGAGATTTTGGTGAAAAACTAAGAAGGAATCTCTTTAAAAAAAACTACCCAGACATCTACGCAGCCATCGGACACCTCCATTTTATACCAGGATGATTCGAACCTTTACCGGATACAGTGAATGGGGCTAACAGTCCAACGCCAACCGTAGATTCGAGGCCTATTCTGTGTTAGACTCATATCATTTATCATCTTGAAATAAACCAAGCTTTATTATGTTAAAATTTTCTTAAGTTTAACTATTGCCCAGGTTTCCCATATACTACTGGTGTATCCCTAACGAACCCCTTTCCTAGTCGTTTACACATAATAAACACTTTGTCCGTACATAATTTGTTAGAACTATATGCTGCACCTTACCTGAATTCCATTTCTGAAAGTACTTTCTCCCAACATTTGTCTCATCATGTTAATCACGGCAGCACCCTGAGAAAAAATACACACATTAATGTCCTATGAAACAGAATTGCGTAGTAAACGAAGGCGTAGCATATATTTTGCACCAAAGTCCACCGGATAAAGGGTCTAACCGAGTCATAGAACTTGTGAGCAACAATGTAAACCATCGGTAGAGCATATCCCTTTACTTTTTTGAATAACACTAGAATAAACGCGAACTTGGATAACGTGTAGTTGTTATTCAACGTGATATAGGGCACTGTAATTATTACCCATAAGCTTAATGGTTATGTGAGCCCCGTTTGTCGCTCCGACCTATTCATCGTACGGCTTGTTTTAGTTTTTTGCTGATATTTAGGAAAGTTCGCTATCTTCATCTGCCCCTTTCCAACAAACCCTCCCACTGCTGACTGTGATATACGTTGACTCAGTAGGGTATGGTTATGTCCCATTATGATGGCACGTGATCTCATGTGTCCCGCAAGATAGATCTCTGAGGCCTTGTCCGGACATTTTGCAATTGCCTGCCACCCAACTCGTTCATTTTACCTTAGTAATAACAATTGTAATAAGCTATGAGTTTAGGGAGCAGGGTGCCAAGCAAGATATCCCCGTACATAGGATTGGTATCTCTTTGTAAAAAAAAAAAGTATCAAATAAGACACACAGTTCGGTTTATATTTCGCAATCAACATTATCGTACAATAAATTTCTAGTTAAATCTTTGAACCACAAAATCAGGCGAAAAATGTCACGACGAGGCATCAGAAACCAATCTTGCGGACATATGACATCTCACGTGATCAGATTGGGTTATGTCCCTTTATATAAAAAATACAATTTGATCGGTCGGTACAGCCATATTATAAACAATCCGCCTAGGTTGATATTTATTAGTTTATATGATTGGCTTTTAGCATCGTTCTAAAGAGTATTTCAATTATATGACCACTTTGCGCTGCTGGTATATGGTGGAAAACCGAAAAGAAACCTCACAGAAACTACCCGCCATCTTAGTCACGTGAAAGCCTTATGTACCTGGGGCCTGGGGTTATAAAGAGGACATAAACCTCCACACGGTACCCCGTATAGTGTGGAAGTGTTGTCACCATGGCAGCACATCTTTTTGTGTTCTTAGGTGGCTGGACAGCCAATCAGATTTGAGCATCAGGCTCAGATTGTGAGTGAATGTGAATTGTGGTCATTCTAGCTGTTTGCACTAGATTGCGAAGTGGTACTAATTTGTATAACGGCCAACAAAATACTGTATTAAAAGTACGATGAAACTCTGAAATTCTTTTGTCAGTGTAAATAGTGAAATTTTTTGTTATTAATTACAACTGAGTGGTCAAACATCTTATCGCTTTTCCAAAGGGCCTTTTCAGTTTTAAATTGCGTTTATCTCTGTTTTTTAAGGCGAAGATGCGAAGGACAGGTGCAGGTGTATACTAACCTCTGTTTCGAGGAGAATTTGTTAATATAATCCTAAACTGAGGTTATGTAGATAGAATCTGTATTGCAATGTACAATGCATGCTCAACCATTTATTGTAACAGGTGTATACAAAAACCTCTCCTTTTCTTCATGTAAAGAAAATGGTGTAAATATATTTTTGATAGGCTCTGAAGGTATACAGAGAAAATGATAATTGAAATAGTCACAATCATTGTAACCTGTTCGTTCTATTATAGATAGCATGGCTGCGCTATGCACAGTGAAATAAACAGCATGCCTGCTTTGTTTGTATGCTTTGTGTTGGAGTTGTATGTATAAGGACTGTATGGGTGACAGTTTATTCCTGCCTTTGTCGTGTCGGGTATACAGTTTAGGCGGTTAATGAAAAATGGTCTTCTTTGGTTAAAAATACATTTCAGAAGGATCTCTTATCACATATTCAATCAGTTTTGTGAGATTCGGAATCATGTCGCTATATTTTGGTAGGATAAATATCATTATTTTAGCTCTTCTCCTATCGTATGCTTAACATATCATGGTGGCTGATTCCGGCTATTTACAGTTCGCCTCTGGCGGTGGCGAGAACCTCGCCAAACCAATATAATCTCGACTTAGCAAAGGTCGCAAAGCGAGAATAGCGAGATTTCGTTTTTAGCCTTCTCGACTTTCTCGCCGTTGGCAGCCCTGGTGGGAGCAAGAATGTCGAGAAAATCGAGATTTTAATACGTTGGCGACATTCTCGCCCCCGTCAAGGTCGCGAGGCGAGAATGGCGAGATTCCGTTTTTAGCAATCTCGACCTTCTCGATATTCTCGACCCTGCATGGCGGGGGCGAGAAAGTCGAGGTCGAGAATTTGTAATTGCATTCTCGTCTTCTGGTTTGCACTGGCGCATGTGATTAAATAAGCTAAAGCTATCCTTTGTTTATAACCACCGTCGAAAGAAGACATTCTCAGACCGAATCAGTAAGATCATAGGAGTTTACATTTAATATACGCCACCTATAGCTTAAGCAACATAAAGAGTATGAACATAAAGATTTAAAAAAAACAAAAAAACACACGTTTGTAGAGAACACGACAGTAATTATTGGTAATCGCTGTCTTTCACACGTCTTTTACAAGTTTGGGATTATACCGCAGTATAAGTTATATGCAGTGAGTTCATTAAAATTAATATGGAATTTTGGTGCTATCAAGTGTCTTTCAATTTTCTTAAACTGTTTAACGTGTGACATCTTCTCCACGCCCTAGGTTGGATGTATACCGGTATTACAAGACTGATAGTTTTGATCAGAAATAACTGTAGGAGCCTTCTAACAAATAATGATTTAAGTAAGAATGAAACAGTCTGACGATTTAATTGTAAGGCTGCGCAAAAATTCAGTTTTAATATTAATGCTGTCTAAACATTTAAAGTGAATCAACTTTACTTTTATTTTAGATCACTCCCACCGTATATATGTTTCTTTTCTTTCATTCTCGTCTGTATTTTGCATTAATTTAGCATACCGGTACCAGTTATTCTCTCCCGCTCCAGCATGTTCTTACGCATGCGCTAATGTTAAACGGAAGACGAGATTGCTATTATGGATTCTCGACCTTGGCAGCGGCGAGAGGGTCGAGATTGCTAAGGTATCATTCTCGCACTTCGCGCCCTTGCCAATGTCGAGAATCCATTATAACAATCTCGACATTGGCGGGGTCCAGAGGGTCGAGATTGCTAAAGCATCATTCTCGCCCTTCGCGCCCCCGGCTCGAGCGATAAAATATTACATTTTCGACCTTGGTTGGGGCGACAAGATCGCCAAACAATTAAAATCTCGACCTTCTCGCCCCCGCCAGAGGTGCGTGTGAAAGCTTAAGCGTCTCACCCTAAGCGTGATCGAGAGGGCCGCCTGAGGCGAGAAGTGCAACATTGTAACAACATTATAATCTCGCTAAATAGATCTGAATCTCGACCTTGGCGGGGGCATTAATATCTGGACATCTTCTCGGCATTTTCGCCCCCTCCAAAGTCGCAATCAAGAGGGTCAAGATTGCTAAGGTATCACCCTCGCACTTCGCGCCCTTGCCAATGTCGAGAATCCATTATAACAATCTCGACCTTGGTGGGTTCTAGAGGGTCGAGATTGCTAAAGTATCATTCTCGCCCTTCGCGCCCCAAGCACGAGCGATAAAATATTACATTTTCGACCTTGGTGGGGGCGACAACATCGCCAAAAAATTAAAATCTCGACCTTCTCGCCCCCGCCAGAGGTGCGTGTGAAAGCTTAAGCGTCTCACCCTTAGCGTTGTCGAGAATGCCGCCAGAGGCGAGAAGCGCAACATTGTAACAACATTATAATCTCGCTAAATAGATCTGAATCTCGACCTTGGCGGGGGCATTAATATCTGGACATCTTCTCGGCATTTTCGCCCCCTCCAAAGTCGCAATCAAGAAGGTCGAGATTGCTAAAAACGTAATTTCAAGACCTTGGCGGGGGCGAGAAAGTTGAGATTACATCGGTTTGGCGAGGTTCTCGTCCCCGCCAGAGGCGAGACGGCCGCAATCAGCCACCATAACATATAGCTTTAAATATGATTGTTATAATCTTGTGTTCTTGTATATAGAGAAAGCCTCTCTTGCAGAGACATATCGAACAAGACGAGTACAAGACGAACACATCTTCCAAGGACGTCTTTTGTTTAAGGCGAAACTGTGTATTAGGTAACCCTTAACTGCCCTCGTCTTCATTTGGCAGACTAATGGGTTTGCTACTAACTCAAACGCTACATTTTTCAGGTTATGCTTACCTTAACCCATACCTAATATCTATGTGTGTTACATATTCGCCGCATATTTATCTTCACAATTTACATGTTACATGTATTGCATTTACGTTTACCAGAACAACTCGAGATTCAGATCTATTCAGAACTTGTCTCTGATAATTAATCTAGAACATGATAAATTTATCAACTTTAATTAGTCGATATCCCTGTTCCAGTGTGATTAAACAAATATATATAGTGTAATCACATTTAAATATGGACTTATTGTCTGAAATAAAATCATATCGTATATAAAATTTTGTATAAATGTAGAGAAAGAAAATTTTACTATAGACAAAAATTCGTTAGTTCTACCGTGAGCCATTTGTAGATCAGTCGGTTAGAGCGCTGGCCCTGATAGCCAAAGGCCCGATTTCATATCCCGGTGGAGGCAAGCAAAATTGTAATGTAGAGAAAGAAAATTGTACTTGCCTCCACCGGGCTTCGAACTCGGGTCTGTGGCTAGCAGGGCCAGCGCTCTAACCGACAGAGCTACAGGACTCACGGTAGAACGAATGAGTTTTTATCTAGGTAAAGGCTGCGAATCTTTCTCTACGGTAGGCACTAACACAGGAACACTGAATAGTGTCTTTTTTATCCAGATTTTACCCACAAATGTGATTGTTGTCTTGGGTTATTCTGATGATCTGATACAAGCATATGTATATTTTTGTATAAATGTAGTTCTCAATTTTCAATAAATCTTTTTTACGGCAATACTTGTCGTGTGTGTGTCCTTACCTTGATATATGTTACCTGGCTGAACATCGAACTGATCTCTCCTGGCGTGTTTACTGGGTCATGTAGGGGGTGCGGGAAAAGCAAGGCATCATATACCATAACTTGGTTAACTTTCTCCACAAGTTTCTCGAACTGTAAACAATAATATCATTTAACTTCTAACCAAAAACACGACAGTATGTACTAGTGAGATATATAAGCTTCTGTAAACCACAACTGACCCGTCACATAATCAATAAGGTAATATTATGTAACTGGTAATAATTTATTATTTATTAGTGAGATATCTGAGTATCTATCAGCCACAAATGACCGCTCACTTAAATAATGAGATGATTTTACGTAACTGGCAAAAATATATTATTTATTAGCGGGATATCTGAGTATCTATCGGTTACAAATGACCCGTTTTCTTCTTTAATTTGAGGTGTGTCAACGAAGTCGTCTGCTTTGATCTCAAATGTACAAAATAGTGATTTGCTAGGTATGCTAGTTTAATGATTGTCATATAATAAAATAGTTAAGGTCTTTTAATTCGGTCTATATAGAGTTATATAGACTCACAGTAATAATATAGACCTCGGCCTACAATGTATATGAACTTCTTCTGTTGGTCTGTATAACTCTGTATAAAACCCATAAAAAGTCCATATCTGTAATATATGCTAACATTGATATAATTCGGTATAGTACACAATAGCTGACAAAAGACCGTAACATAGTGTATCACAGCAGTCCTTTGGTAGATCCAGGTGATTGAATTTGATAGATCAGCGGAGGTTTAGGCAAATATAGCACAGCTACATAACATTTTCCCATAATATGGTGGCGTTTATAAACGAACTCTCCGTCCACAAATGTATATTTCTGCCAGTCACCAGCGAGTAATGCTGTAGCCTTTAAGTTAATATAAATATTATTTGATTTTTCAGCAGGTGTGCTGTGTCAGCGGCTTTAGCTGTTTTTGTTTCCAGTTTTATAATTAAAATTTGTGCTTAATGAGACCGTGTTTTTTGCAAAATTGAAAAATATACCAAAGTTGATTAAGTTAGCATCACTTAATCGTTTTATTCTTAAATATTTTCAATTGTACGCGTTATATCAATATTTTGTGTATTTCTAAAACATAAATCGTATTGGTATAAAACAAGCCATGATGGGCACGAATCCAACCAATTTAAACTGTAATTTTCAATTACTTTTTCTCATAAGTGTGACACAATTACTCCTACGTTTAAAGCACATCAATTATTACCTTTTCCTAAGTCTATCCTGCTTTCAGTACTATCACGTGTGTACTTACAAAGCCTACCGACCATTGAATTAGAAACTATAGATCATTTGCTTTATAACACACCTTTCAGATATTTTCTAAGATTTGTTCTATCTTTTTAAAATAATGTTTCGATGTCTAGTATTTCTCTTATATGAGCAGAGACATCTTGCCGCTTTCACTTTGAAGAAACTGCCGGAAGTTTGGTTTGGTGGGTTTTGTGTGACGTACGCTGGACCGTTATCAAACACACATAATTCAGACAAGCTTAAAGGTATTAATTATAACGTAGAATTTCGGCCAAAAATCGACTGAAACGAATTAAACCGGGTTTTCATGTATTCTCTAGTATGGATCAAAAAGTATAAGCTTTCAGAAAATATCAACTTCGAAAATGTGCGATATAGCGTATTAAAAAAAAAAAAAGTTTGTAAAATCTATAATGCGTCCCGCATTACAGATTTTACAAGTTTTATTATTATTTTAGATATGGCGTTAACTTTGTAAGCCTATCGCTTCATTTTAGTGGAGAAGTAAACCAAAACCAATATCATAGTTAAATAACAAACATTACCAAGTTGTTAACAAATCTCCAATTTTTTTTTAGTTTAATATTTATCGTACTCCACTAAAAGCCACTTAAACTGAACTACTATAAGTAAATGTATGGTGGACTGGTTTTGCCATGTTTTATTGATTTATTTCCTGCAGATAAAAATAACCCAAATTCCTCGACATTTAATGGAAGCAAAACTGAACGTGTAAAAATATACATGATAAAGTTATACATCGGATCGAGAAAGGTTTAATATCCTTTACTTCATCAGCGATATCGTCATGTACTACAACAAATGTAGCATAAAAAGTCCACCATACATTTTACTTACAGTCGTTCAGTTTAAGGAGCTTTCAGTGGAAACCAAATAATCCTACAACAAATGTAATAACAGTTAAAGTAACAACTTGATATGGCCTATACTGGACTTTAAATATGACTTTATTTTTTCGTTTCCTTTCCCTTTACACCAATTGAATGCCTTCCTACTTACCGGTTTCCACTCTGGGTGAATATGGTTCAATCCAAGGTATCCAAAAAATGTAGCAAATCCTTCATTTAACCATGTATCGCTCCACCAGTTCATTGTCACTAGATTTCCAAACCACTGGAAATAAGAAAAATTAACGCTTCGGTGATCACGAAATGGAGCCTAGAAACAAGATTTCTGTTTGTGGATAGATAGAATGATTGACAGGAGCTTCCCGAGCTCGGTGTGCTCTAAGCCAAAGGGCATAAAAAAGTATATTTGTTCCGTGTTGCGTCCTGCAAATGCCATGTATTTTTTTATGCCGGTTTCCATCATTCGCTGACCAGGGCTGTGGGCAGCTATATGAGTCAAATAACCTGAAGTACGACATTGTTGTTTGTCTGTTTAAGGTTACTGTCATTGACATATTTCACTCATATGACGGCGCGCCAGCCCAATTAAAATAAAGAAACCACGCTAATTGACACTGGCAATTAAAAATCACAATATATGTACAGGACCAAAAACAGGACCACAACAAATCGGCTTCCTGATGCCCCTTAACTGAAAGAGCACAATGTCACGGGAGACAGCACCCAGACAAACACTTGTTTTGGGGTTTGGTGTTTTGTTCTAACTTCACTGATCAGATTTTGGTAACTTTGTCTGCGAAAAAAATCAGAACTTTGTCAACTAAGAAATTTGTAAACTCAGAACCAAGAAGCAATGTGTCTTCATGTAAAATTGAAGATGACTTCCTTGTTTTGAGTTTTCATTTCATTGATAATTTACTTTTTTATTCCGTGTATCAGATGGAAAATCAAGAGGAAATTTTATTGAAAGCAATGGTCTGCCTCTCTCCAAGATAGTCATGAATTTGATCATTATCCCATTTACAAAGGTTCAACAGACGACGTGAAAGAGAGATATATCAACATGACAATCCAATAATATAAAAATGACTTCTTCATGTAGACAGTGGGCATGTTTTCAATTAAACATTGTAATGAATGTACAGCATACGTATTTAATAACAGACCAGGGTGTATCAAAACAGCATTTAAACAGCGATCCAATATTTGTCTTTGTGATAATAAACTACACCAAGGGACGTAACCGCATGCCGTTTTATACTCAGTATAATGATTATTATCATGTGATCATTTTGTTTCTCCTGTGGGGGTGCTGACGTAATGCCAAGTCCCGATACGGATACAAACCATTCGATAACAGAAACTATCTGTGCCACTTTATAGGTAGGCGACAATCACTTGACAATCACACATCCAGATACAAAAATGCTTATAAATCTTACCATATGAGACAATTCGTGCGATATCACAAGAGTATTTCTTTCCTGTTGTATCGGGTCTGTGATTTCCTTTTGGTAGAAGATCTGGAATTCCGTGTACATAATCAATCCCCAATTCTCCATGGCTGTTCTGCTATTCGGGATTCCTATCATGTCTGCATATAAAACGGATTCATTACGTTAAAAATCACTGAAGAAAAGGGAAATTGGTCATTATAATCATGCGAGCTTCAGTCGGCAAAACCTGGTGTGATTTCTCATTATTTCGCTGTCATCACTTAGCTCGTCCGTGATAGGTGTATGATACGGTGGCCCACAGAGGACATTATTATTTTCTTTTACAATTATATTCTTTTGTTTTTTTATTTAATAAATTTTTTATTAAGCAATTTTCACACAGGTGGAAAGTACTTTCCACCCAGGTTGAAA
>JAVFBZ010163984.1:0-13816 GCA_032466195.1 Katharina tunicata
GTCATTTTGTAGTACAAAAGGAATAATGTCTAACCACTATATATATGTTTGTGAAATATGTTGTGTTGTGACGTTAGTTGCCAGTGTTGGTTTTGTTTCGTCGCCATATGAGTGAAATAACCTTAGGTGTAGCCCAAAACTAAACTCAGATTTATCAAGATTGGGATAACATATATGAACAAAATAATCTTGAACTGTGAAATATACGAAACTTCAATGTTCATGATTTTATATGTTATCAGGTCTTTTTTTAATTGATAGGCCACCTAGCGGGAAAATATATCAATTGTCATTTCAATTCCAGACTATGTATTTAATTTTATCGACTTCACATTTGATATGATCCCAAGAATTTATATTTTCACAGCAAAAGCTAGCAACGATCTTAATTCAGTGACATTTTCATTGTATTAGGTTTATAAAGTCATCCACAAAATTCATATACCGCAAAGGTCATTGCGTTTACACGTATGTCACAGATCAGCCTATTAAGCATAATGACCCCAATCTAGCAAACATTTCCCCTCATTTGTAACTTAAACATGTTATTACTGTGGATGAATTAGTATTTCGAGGGCTTGTTCATTCATGGTCTAGGTGACTTTACAATAGCGCAGCGCCATAAAGTACACTGTCTCCAGGGTCTGTTTGCAAAAATAATATGCGGACTCTTCAAAGGCGGAAACAATTTAAAGGCTTATGACAAAGACATCGCTTCATAATGTCGATAAACAGTACCATCGTGAAATTAACGGAGCACAACTAAAATAACCGATTTGTCACGCCCAAGTCATCCGCGGCCGCCATCTTGTGGTACTATGGCGACGACAAGACTCGCGCAGAGTCACGTGCAATGATAAGCATACACAACGACAATTAATTTCAGTTCCTATAAAACAAACTGTTAGTATAGATTTCGTTTGAGCATGAAGGCTGTCTGTGGAATGGCTTAGTGACTGGGCGACATAGTAAACAGAGACGTTTCAAAAAGTCACTGTAACTCTCCTTTAATACAGAACAGCGTCCCCCTGTCTTATAGTTTCGGTCTGAATAAACAAAACATGGAGTCTGTTGTCGGACTTGACCATTCCGTCCACATCATGTAATAACGAAGTTAGACAGCTCAGCCAGTGTTACGTAATAACCCGTGGGACGAAGCTCCAATATTTAATTAAACCTCAATTTACTATAGGCTCGACCCAGGAAACATGTACCACTCAGAAACTATGTGAATCGACCTTTAAACTCTATTACTTAACAGTGCCATAGAGTTTAACACAAGTATACCACAAAAAGGTAACAAACACGGGAAACAATTTTTTTAAATCATTAAACTCCATCAGGCAGTACCGCATTTAGGATATTATAAGTGTTTGAGATATTTCGATTCTCAATCGGACATCTTAAGATACTATCTTACAATAATGTACATATAACATAAATAGAAAGACGCGGGAAACTATTTTGTCCGTCACGTGTACCGAAGATGACCAAACAATGATCCAAATAATGGATAAAAATAATTTTAAATTGTTTATTGTTCATTTTTCGATGTAAGACGAACATAAAAAGTCTCAATCGCACATCACTGGTCAACTTTATTGTGGAAGGAAAACCGGCCACAGCCTAAAACACCCACCATCTCCTACTGGGAGCTGGAAGACCATACTGTCCGATGGAGTGTTTGAACTCTCTAACTGAGAGGTGACTGGGGTCTGTGGAAAAGAGGCGTACACCTCAGGCAACTCGGCCACGGTTGGTCCTATATTAGAAACTATACCTTTCATATTTTAATACCTGCCATGTTTCGTCCCAAGTTCGTTATATAAAGGTTTGATCTAAAGGGGTCATTCTGCTATTCAATTTATTAGCAAAAGCATGCCTTCTTTTCTTGACTGTGGTTTGTAATGTAGTCATTTATTTATTTTTCAGTAACTAAATATGAATTTATATTTTATGAAACAATATGAATAAATATGTATTGTTAAATGTATAAACTTGGAAACGAATTGATTTTAAACAAAAATATATTGGAATTTTTACTCAAATTGAATTTTTTCGTTTAAATTAAAATTATGTTTTATTATACTTTTAATTTAAATACGCTCTACATGAATTTAATCAATATACATTTCCCAATACTTATCAATTTAATTTCAGACTGAGCCACGCCTAGGAGGAGAACGCAAAATAAATTAGGCTCTGGGGATAATTAGATTAAGTGGAAAGTGTGGAAGCCGTCTATGAGATTGTGGAAAATGATAAGCTATAAAGTTTCACATTGTAAGTGGGGTACTCCGCAATACCGCCAGCCTTGTGTTTGTTTATCTTCGGTGACACTAGCCACTGAAACCGAGGTTCGTCTTCGGACTGGCGGGGCGGGGAATCAGTCTGGACACAGTCAATTAGGGCTTATCAACCGCCCAGACAGAAATTCCGAAGCATCCATAGTGTTTATCTGTTGCCCATAGAGTAGCTGCGAAGGTTCGAGATGATATCAGATCGCTAGCGTCAGCCGGTCAAATTTATTTAATACCTCCCTACGTGATACCACTTCCACAGTCCAGACTCTCTTACTCCCCTTCTCAATGCGTCGTCTAGCTTATTAGAGACAACATTCTGTCCGCTAAAACGCTTTTTTTGATATCAGTCTTTCGGATTTATTATTGATCGACAAGCTAATCAATTCCCTTGATTAATTATAAATATAACTTTATTTACAAATCATACAACTAATACAACAGCTTTAAGAAATCCAAGAGGTGCGTAAACGACTAGAATGGCGTCGGGACTCGTCCCTTGCGATAAGTTGACTACATGATATTATCGCTCGCTTTATCGACAGACTGTGTGCTTAACGTAATTAAATAGCTCAGATAAAATCATGTAAATAGTTGAGAAGATGTCATGCTCCTAATTTTAAGAATCCCGTGTTTGTAAATTCACAGGAGTTAAGTTTCGACACAGTGTCAACAACAATACTATCATTTAACTAAAATATTTCCTTCTCACGAGGGAATATTTCCGTCGTTTTGTTCTACCCCACTTGTACCCCATATGTCACTGAAGTAGGGCTACGGACAATTTTACTTTCGCTTAAAGTAGTTAAGATCTTAATAATACATCAGACTCTTATGAGACATTTCATTCTTGATAGTCTTGATTGAATGTTAATGTTTACAGAACGCGGTTCGCAGTTCGCTGCAATAAAACATAATTTGTGTTCCACTCGGTGGCACCAGACGGAAATAAATGATAAGATCTACATAAGATCTATGGCATTCTGATCATTTCCTTTGTAATTTGACGATGTAAAACCCATTATCAACGGAGATATTGGCGTTTATCTGCACGGAGGGACAAATACTAACTGATCCCTTCGAATAACGAACTGCGAACCGGGTTAATTTTTATTTACAGTAGCACTGCTTGCGCAAGCCAGAATACAGGTTGTTTTAAATCAACCGCCGAAACGCTGAACAGAAAGACAAGAAAAATTCCACAGTGGCTCAATAATAACGAACCACTTTCAGGAAAACTTCATTGTTAACTGGGTATAGGCATATGGGGGCCACTTATATGAAAAATTGATAACCTTAACTATGACACCAAACGCCCCTGGCGTTATAATACTTATCAGTTTTATACATTCTAAAAAACCGTAGTAAATTCTTCAGCACACCAGTTTTGCCTTAAGTTTAAAGTCCAGTTTGAACTTTGGCATGTGTCCTTAATTTGTCTGTAGTGGAAAAAATAATTTGTCAATGGATTATTTCGGGTGTCATGTTTGCCGAAAACAATTTTGTCAAATCTCTTAAAAACGGAAAGCTTCGTTGAGAATTGAAATAAACAGGCCACTCGCTTCTCCTTGAGCCATGTCACTTTCTGGCGAAATGGACATTCCCCGATTATTCCCCGCCCAGAGTGCTCTACATGGCAGGCAGGCGATGACAGAAGAGTGACCATACCGATGCGCCTCAACTGATTCGTGGCGACAAGCTCCCTCGGACTAGGACAGTCGCAGCAAGTCTTTAAACGATACTAGCACGTTTCCAGACGGCTTCTTGCGAAATCCGTTGTGGCATAAATCACCTAAAGTTAAACAAAGAGGGAAAATTAGGCGCCTTTATCCTTACTCTTATCATAATTAGCAACTCTAGAGACAGTGTCAAGCTTAAGATAGAAATTTACAAGGCGCACGGATGTCTGTTTCATCACAGGAAACGACTGAAATAAACGTGAAATTAATCAGTTGAAGGGAAGGCATGAATATACACTTATCATAACACACGTGTAGGCCATTAACTTATTTTTATCACGTGCCTAATTGTGTTTTATTTCATCGACTTGTTTCCTTGTTTCTATATTGTTTAACGCACCAATAAAGCGGCACAATCAGTACGTCCTTAATTTGTGTCTTGTGGTGGTATATGACAAGAATCCTAACACAAAAACCTTATTTATTAATTAGATTGGTGGTGAATATAATTTGTATTCAATGATTATTATATGACGATATTTTGACTCGGTTTATGGTGGAAAACCGGGTAGAAACCTCGTACATGCAACCACGCGATCTCCGCAGCCACCAGAAAAGCCACCTGATGCACTTAGAAACAAACTTAATAAAAACAAAGTATCGCTTCTCGCCATCGTAGGAAAGCTGGCCCATTGTGTGAACTTGTCATGGTTCAACTTACTAGCACCGAAAAAAGGAATTATCCATACCTCTGTTAAAAAAGGTACGCTAAATAATTCAGGATTTATGAAACTCCTATACAACAAAAGGCCAAACGGGGTTGTTGTTTATCAATTTTGTTTCAATTTACCGGTTTGTTCCTTCATTTATATAATGTTTGATTGAACACACCAATATAGAAACATAGCCTCTTTTGAGCCTTGTTGTGTATTTAAAATATCGGGATTTAACAAAACTCTCGCATTAAAGGTCAATATTAATTCCAACGAATGTCGCCATCTTGAATCGATAGTTAGGCTTAAACAGCGATAATTATAATAAACTTGAATATTTCCTTTAATAAAGCGGAATGACAGAATATGTTGGCTAAAGTAAGAGTGGATATACTTACTAACGGAAAGTCTTCACTTACATTTTGGCTACATGTATTCTAAATCCACTTAAATGAAATTTATTGAAGGACGAATGATGTTTTCTAGCCTAAATATGACCTAAACCTTGACCCCGCGACCCTGAAATTCGAACTTTTTCAAAGATTTTCATAATAGACATGTTTGTGAAGTGTAATGAAAATCGGCATATGGGTTCAGACGCTATAGTTATAACAAAGGAAAAAAACACGGACATATAACATAGGGTATCGTTCGTGGGTGCGATAGTTTTCTCAAGCTATCTCACTGATACTCTGCTTCTGATAAATATGAAAAATTAATAAATATAAATAGGATAGATAAAAATATCATTAATAATAAATTTATTTGATTGGTGTTTAACCACGACTCAAGGGTGTTTCACCGTCTGTTTGAACCGTCCTTTTTACACAGACCATACTGTTAATTCGCCTAAATACAGATATATATATATGACCAACGTTAATAATATGATAGTACTAACATTCCGCTCTGAACTGAAATAACCGCCAATACGGCGTAAAACAATAATCAAATCCAAACAACCATTGGCGGTTTATCGGGAATTATAAATCATCTCTAGAAAATCATCTTTTTAGTTTCATTTTATGGAACGCATAATATATACTTGGCATGCGACACCAGAAAATAACGATACATGCGTGGAGACTCAAGTTTAAGTCCCGTATGTTCATGACACACAGATGGTAAGTAAAAGATAGATTAGACAGGCTAGATTAGGCAGTTCGTGGCTAAGCTGTTCAAACTGGCCTACATATCCTCCGACAAGGCCCAGAGGACGACGCGATGAAAGGGACGCAACTCTGTATTCAAAGCCAAACCAGCAAGCAGCCCACAAGTTGTTCTGGACTGAAACGAGTATATTGGCAAACCGCAAACAAGGAAGTCATGCTGGTATATACTAATTAATATTTTTGTATTATGCCATTATCACGTGAACTGATGACGACATAATAAGGCGGAATATAATAACTACATGGACGTGACATCCCTGTTGGTTTTTTCTAATCATTCTGTATTCCAGTTATGCATTATTGTAAACTCTTTCTACTTCATGGTGGTTCCTTGTACCACTCAAATTAAGTATTACGTTAAACTAAATTGTACAAAATACATATCATGTCCGGTTACTTATACAAAATAGTATATGACAAAATATCTAACGCACGCTTGACTCACGTCACATAAGGTTAAGTTGGTCCAAACTATGATTTGATATATTCATATGTTATTGTGTTGTTAAATCCGAAACAAAAACCCATTAAAGTGGAGCCGGATTTAAGTTTAATGGACTTTTTATCAATATGGCGGCTTACGACACAATCTGAGGCGTAAGTGAAAGTCGATATAGTTTTAATATACACCTAAACAATTAATATTGTAATAATAAAAAGATATTAAGTTGGCAATGGCTCGGAATGTTGCATTACAAACAATTTAACTGTCTCATGCACAGTTATTTGAATAATGATGTTATTGTTTATAAATTATTTGATATATGTTATGACCATAAGTCATGTATTTATATGAATGTGTTTTGCTATATATGTAACCAAAACGTGAGAAGCATTAGTATGTGCTTAAGCAAATAAAGTTTCTAAATTTCAATCAAAATTAATACGATGAAAGTCATTTAACGGATTATTTCGTAATGTCATCGGATATATTATTTGCATCAATTTTCCGTTGACTCAAAACGGATAATTTTTCTGAGTGTTTATATTTTTGATCTGCATCAAGTTTTCGATTGCGTCATTAAACAGATGTTTATTCACTAATTACATGATGTTCTGGTGGTTGTCTTCATTGATATTTTACGTCCTATTCAAAGGTACCAAAATTCTACTACGTTATATGGACGTTTGTAATCTTGGAAGACGCGACTGCATGGAGAAAACATCGTTAAAGCAAAGCCGTGAAATCCGCATTGGATGACGTGGGGACAACAGAACAAATAAGAAACATTTGATTAAGTTTTAGCAAACCGTGTAAATTTATAATATTTTTTACTGAATCTAAAAATCTATTCTTCAATTGCAACCGAAACTTATTTTAAGCATGAAACAATTACAGACTTTCTCGGTTAGAATTTAAAAATGAAAGGCCAAAGCAAATGAGACCCATTCATTTGTATTTCGCAACACCGCCTTTCTCTGTTCAGCAGGTAAAAGTATTCTAAAAAGCATTTGCATCTGGAACATGAGGTAACCTGTCGTCAGCTGGATTAAATAAACTTGTATTGAATAGACTAAAAGGTATATATATATATATATATATCTTTTGATCACGGGGTTTCCGTGGGAGTATATAGGAATTTCCTGTAGAGGTCTTTAACGAATTTGAACAGCCCACGTTATATTGGCCTGAATACGATAACGTTATTTTACACAATCAAGCTATCCGTAAATATAGAACTTTCTTCGGCAAACCTTGAAATTTTAATTTCAAAATCGCAAAGAGTGTCTGATCGATACACCTACGTGAGTCTGTCTATACTTTTGCCTTTGGTCCACTAAACAGATAAATCTCCGACTGATTAAGTCTTGGCTTGTTATACTGTAAAAAAAACCTGTTCATTTTCCGCCACTTAAGAGGTTTCTTTCCGGTGTTCCCCGGTATACCAGCATGGCATAGTCGTCATATAAGTGAAATTGCATTGAGTAAGATGTTAAACGCTGATAAAATTAACAAATAAAATCCATTTTCGCCTGGAAATCAACGTAAAGTGTATATTGTATTTCAGCACCCAATTTGACATGGTGCTATAGTATATTAATTGCGATTGGGGGTTGTTTGTCGATTGCCCTTTTGCAACTTATGAACGTTTTTGTAGTTATCCATGTATTTAAGTGAAACAACCTATAAGGTGTAGCGATAAAAGTATAGGTTTTATTGGTGGGGCATGACAACTAAATGTCTGCCTTCAAGTTTGAACCAGTTTCAATTTCTTTTTGTGTACATATCGTCAGCAAAACTGCTCTTTGTACTTTATCAACTTGTAGGTGTGGCGAACAAAACAATGAAGAGCTGAACCACATGGCTGTAATCAACAAGGAATGCAGCCACGCGGTTGTCAATAACGCACGTGCTGTCACGTTCATGGCAGGTGACTAAAGATGTCTGTATCAGCCTGAAACGTACATGTCGTTGGGACGATGTCAATTTCACGAGAGAAGGCAGTGTTTGTGTGTATACATAGATAAAACTAGTTTTACTAGAGTACGTGCTTTGTTTGATAAATCAATTTGCTGCATATTTGAGGTAATGATTGTAAAGTAAATTTGAATATTAATGTTTGGCTCGCCACTAAATGAGTGATGGTATTTATGAAAATTAGCCCCCGGCATTTGTTTTCCAACCATGTAAGGCAATTACTTTTGAAGCATTCATTCTGTCCACTTATTCCGCATTCCTTTTTAATTTAATCGGAAATCGTTTTTATCAATGACTAGAGAAATCTTGATATCCGTATTTTGGTATCTACCTCAACTCCCATCAACACTATTTTTACTCTTAATTGTTTACAACATGCGTCAGCATACACTATATCCGCTGTAGTGGTGAATGACTTTCCTGTTTCGATTGCATGCTGTCTGGTGAAGTATATTTTTTCACTTAAACCTCGGAATGAACTTGAGATATATATTAATTAAGGTATCCTTCAGTATTCAACAATCTCAATTACTCATTTACCGCAATTCTGTAACACAGACCTTAATTCACCTACTCGTCTGCTATAATAAGTTGATTAACATTTAATTTAATTAATTTATTATTGTTATTAATACTACCACTACTACTAACGTTTGCTTCGGTACAGTCTGTGTTATTTCTCAGAAAATTCTTGTTTTAATGGATAAAATAACATTATGTATACATAAACCTTTCAACGTTTTACCCATGTTTGTGTATTATATAAATAGGTATACTCATTTTCTGTGTAGTATCTATAGCCCGAGGTGCTCAGAAGAGAGTATTTAAGTTATTTTCTGTTGGACAAAAACTAACGTCTGAGTTCTATCCATTGGGCTTTTTGTACATTTTTGTTAAGCACCTTTAAAATCTCGAAAAGCGTGTCACAGCAAACAAAATTGACAACTACAATGCTTTCTTACCTTTAAACTTTAGTTCAAAAAATATAGCCCACCAACTTTCATCACATTTCTTCATATATTTTTTTTCGGCAAGAGTGAGCAAACATTCCTTGTCTCCAAATATGTGCACTCGTCTAAATATGCTTACACGCACAACACATGTCAGCTTTGTTGTTCTTTATGTTTTAAATAAAAGTAAACAGGTAAGTGGACGGTTTCGTGTTCAATTAATTCCATTCAGACACGTTATGTGTCCGTTATAAGGAAGCCTTATGTGTGGATCTCAGACCTTGGTTTTCCGCCGTCAGGCATTATACAAATTTCAGAAAAACCAGAAAGTCAGTTCTGCGTTCGGATCTGCATTTTACTGATTTCACGGGGATAGTTTGTTGAGTCCGATACATTCGTGTCGCCTAATACTGCATAACTGTAATATGTTAGTATATTGTACAGTGACAAATACCTGCAGATCACACCGTAGCCACGAACAGTACACCATGTAAAACAGTGCTACCTCAAAGTCTTGTCTGATTTGTATTTACCTACAGAACTGTGCCATGCTAAACACTTTAATCCCCGCATCGTACAGAGCAATGCGGAGCACATATTTGAAACTTACCGTCTTATTTGATAGTTATTATGCATTTTCTCCAACTCTTTGTGTAGTTTTTATCAAAATATTGTCTTTAAAGTAACTTCCGAGTGTGAAAAACTCGCTATGACGCAGTAATTTCAAAACAAAAAGTCGAGTGATTGACTCGGAGGGAGATTTTCGAATTTGGCCGCCATCTTGCTATCCTCGTTGACAAATAAAGTTAGCTTTTACATGTTATTTATGCGCGAGGTGCGCATTTTTGGTGCATAAAATATATCTGAAAGTTCAATTTACCAAACAGAATTGAAAATCACTTAAATTGACAAGTTAAAACCAGTAAGTGCCAAAACTAAAAATTACATATTTTTGTTCAGTACTGTTCTGTATCGTTATATATGGATTACGTAAAAGACTAATAACGATACAGATCTCTGCATCTAGTATTTACCCAACTACAAATTCGATGATCCAAAAGTGGGCAAAATTCATCTGGCTGTATAGCTGGCGTAGAAGGACTAGTGTGAAGATAGTTAGCATTTTTATTTTTTAAGGGAGTTACAAACTCCACGTACAAATGTTTGTCGTGAACTTTGATGTAACCGATTGGATGTGAAGTTATAGACTAGTGTAGTCTAAGTCACCTGATCATACTAACTATACACAGCAACAGTAAGCTGTCAACATTGTACATCTCAACTGACTGGGGGAGTAAAATTCCAACGGTATATTATGGGCATTTCAACCAAATGGGTATTATGCTAAGCGGTTTTAAGTTTCAAACTGTGACTTGGAACAAATAACACATTGTCGATGTCCAGATATTGTTCAGACGACAAACTTCAGACGACGCACTTAAGTATACGTCATCTGTTTTAATTAATTTAAGACGGATGTATGCCGGCTGTGGTGTTAGATATCTTGTAATTCTAACCGTTAGAAGGGACACAACTCCGAGTAATCCGAACTGATCTTAATTCCATTAACGTGGAATAAACAAGATCTATATACGGAATCAAAAAATGTTGACTTTATTAGTTATATTTTAGATACACATTTCTATTTTATAATATGAACAAGGAGTGTACATTGTTATGATTGGATTGTTTGGAGTTTTGTATCTCTAAATTGAGTGTGAGTTTGTTTTTTTTGTTTTTATTTTGCTGGCTGTTAAACGACACATTTCACTTTATATCAGGCCAGTGCAGCCGGCGCCTTTATCTTCGCAAAAGAGTTGTATGACTTGACAGTTTACATTTATATTTGTCCGGGCTAAAGTACAGTTCAAACTTTGAAAACCTTAACAAGCTTTCCCTTTTTTAACACACCTAAATATCGCTTCCTCGATTTGACGAGTAAAAATTGTGTTTAAACAGCTTTTTAAAGCTATACAACCTGACCTTTACTGTATCTTTCCTTGGTCAATTGTGGTCGCTTGTGTTAAAGTTCAACTTTGTTTCCCGCGTTCGTTTTATAAACACTGTAAGTACTGCGGGGGTCAACAACAACGACCCATTTTCTGTTAACGTTTCGTATTTAAAATTAAATACTACGGAATGTATTGATGAGATTTTTGACAGTTTACATGTAAAATTCGTAGCCATTTTGGTGCGAGGGTCATCGAGCGTTCACTTTTTCTTAAAGGACACTAAACTAACGTCTAAAATGACAATTTGGTGAATACAAGAGTTTGATTAGAAACCCAACGAGTGTTTATCTTCTGTCAATCAGGTGGTATTCAATACACTTTTAGAAACTTGACATTTGGCACCCTTTTTAAAGCAGTCTTTTGACAGCCCCAATCAGAAAAGTTAACAATTGGATAGCTGTTATGTATAGGAGTTGATTTCCTATAAAAATAAAAACTGACTCCCTTCTGGTCACTGGATAATAGTGTCAAGGGGTGTTAGACTAGCGGAGAATAAAACCACAGGTATTGTAAAGTGAAATAATATCCAAGAGAAATGACCGCCCTGGCACAGTCCATCAATGGGGCGAAAAGCGCGACTTCGACACACAGCACATTGGGGATATATTAAAGAAAAACAGCACGGTTCCACGAGTGGAGGAGAACAATGGGTGGTGTGCATCGACGACATAGCGATACACTGTGACGATCTTTGTATTTAACCAGCCAGCTCAAACCTTCCCACGAAACCCAGCCAACTGATCATGTTAATTTATTTAGGAATTCGATAAAATATAAAATTTCACCGGCTTTTGTCAAACATTGTTATCTAGTGTAAATGCAGTTTTACAGAAATTGCTATCTTCAAATACCATCATTTCATTTATAACGTTTGAAGGGGAAGAAAACAAAACTACAAAGTAATACTCAAATTATAGACCAAAACATGGTGTTAATAAAACTGCCGTTATTTTTTTTTTGCAAATTCGTCCTTTTCCACTGAAAGACACTTGAATTGAACTACCAAGGTAAAATGTATGGCGGACTTTTTACGCCACATTTCCTGTAGTGATCATTTCACCAGAGTAATTGTATATTTATGGTGTTGTGCATTGTATTCAGCTTTATTCTGCACATCTGTACGGTTCCTCTTTCGCTGGGGTTAAATTTTGATTAATTTTTGGTTATTATTATCAAAAATAAATAAATAAATAAAACATGGCATAGAAAGTTCACCATACATTTTAACTTCAATTCAAGTGTCTTTCGGTGGAAAACGATGAATTCTACAAAAACGTAACGGCAGTTTTATTAACACCTTGCTATGGTCTATAATTTGAGTATGACTTTGTTTTTTGTTTTCTTCCCCTTTGGGTCAATATATCAAAATCGATTGAAACTGATTACTGGGACACAAACGTTTTGAAAAGTAATATAAGGGCGCCGTGCTCAAATTAAATAAAACTCAAATAAACTAGTTATTACTGAGCTTGTCGGTTTGTATTACGTGATCTCTGTTTTATGTTGGTGACGAAGTGACGTATCCGTATTTTCGTTTCATTTGGGATCGCAGATTCTAGTTCAGTAAATGTTGCAGGCTGAAATCCTATAGTCGAACCAACGACCCTATCAGCATAATGTTATTTTTTGTTTGTTTATTTGTTTGTTTGTTTGATCTAGGTTTTACGAAGTATTTGACGGGTAGTTGAGTTGGAGCCTCCTGTGCCACAGTGCTCTCTGAGCTAAGGGGAACAGGCTTTGTTGCGATGTTCTGTTTTTTTTTGTTTTTTTTTTTTGTTTTTTTTTCTGTAATGTATTGTTCTGAAAAAAACCCTTAGTGAAAAATAGTCATAAGATATTTCTGTCGTATCACTGGGTTTCCGTTTCAACAGGACAACCACAGGACGTTAAACATGACGCTCCAACAAATCGACTCCCTGATGGCCCTTATGTTAAGTGATACCCTGGATACTCTCACAAACCACCCAAAACAATTTATTGACAGTTGCCAAATCTTGTATGTGCCAATATATAACAATAATATTTTCTAAGTTTAGTGCAGGCGAGGCATTTAAGATGTACGACCTTTACTGGGTCAACAAACAAAAGACATAACAGTTTTGTACTCATTTTGTATTAAAGAGAATAAGGCTACCTATTATTCTATTCTATAAATTACATTTTCTTCTCCAAGAAAATAGCAACCAATATTGAAGCCTATATTTCTAAACAGCTCATATATAAAGGGTTTTAATTTTTCTCTTACTTTGTTTTGGATGGTTTTTCTAATTTAATTGCCATTTCTGATTGTAATGCCTCATTAGCTAACTTGCCCCACTCCTATAGTGAAGCGCGCGAAGCTTACGTCTAACGTAATTACCATGGCGACCATCATGGAAGGTAGTGAGACGTCATGACCGTTAAGTCTAGAACCTATATGTTCGCTTCAACGGACAAGTTCCTGATGGTTTGTTTGGTTGAGGCTTTATGACGTACTTAAGACTATTTTGCTTACATGACGAAGTACAAGTACAAAGGGGAACAAACTTACAATGCTGAACAGTTACTGGGCTCAACGCAAGCGCAAACAGA
>JAVFBZ010163995.1:0-17341 GCA_032466195.1 Katharina tunicata
GGAATCTCCAAGTCGCCTAGTACAAATTTCAGTTAATTCGAAAGCCCCACTGCAGCAGGTAGTGTACGACTCGATCCTCCTAAGCTCTTATATCGTGTAGACTCCGGAGAGTCGCCTTTATGCTAAACTCTTTCGTTAGTAAATTTACTTACATAGGTTCGTTTAGATCAGACGAGACTTGAATGTTTGAAAAGGTGACCAATCGCGACTTATTTCTAAAGCCTTCGTTGTTAGCTTTGGGAAGCATTATTCAGTTGACACTTTGAGAAAAGTTTACTGACGCATAAATTTGGTAAAGGTTCGCTACTGCCAGCCAGGATTGAATGTTTTCCTAAAAATTCGAAAAACTCATATTAAAGCACGAACAAGGAACCAAGGCGATTTCAAGAACATCAGTTTAGGGTAGTATTTGGCGCCACTCAAAAATGGGTACAAACCTTGAAGCAATTCCATCGAGTCCGAGAAAATAAGGGCACAAACGTCGAGACACTTCCATTGAGTCCGAGAAAGTAATTAAAAATGCTTATCTCTTACATAAACTAAAGGGAAGTGAAAAAAGCGACAAACGTTTTGTTGAACACAACAACAACGGCCAAGTGGGTATTAACTTTATTTACTCCGTACGAAGAACCACGGTATTCATGTCTGGCAAATTTAGCAGTATACCGTATACGTATACACTGGGGCACACAGTATAGTCTATGCTGTGCCCCAGGTAGAAATCATATATACGGTAATAGAACCCGTTAAATATCTCTTTCGTCTTCGACCTTTACACCTGGAAAAAAGTTGACCACTGCAATATATTATTACCCAGTTACAATTGATGCTACATTTTTTTTGCATTTGGTCAATTAGTTAAACCAAGCCCATGGGCTGAGGACACGAGTTGATGTTATCATTAGTGTGTGAAGAGGGAACACCAGATGCTGAGTTTATTCATTTTATTCTGTTCTGGATACTAGCCCTGCATCACCAAAAAATACATTTTGGACATATTGACTTTGTAACCACCTTATTTTTTTCCCTGGGTTGGTTAAATGTCAAACTCAATGTATTCATTTGTCACATGAAACTATAACTTTCTGTATTAAGCGCCAACCACTGATTATATGTCATTGGCATCTACACAAAGAACAGGTCAATATCCAAACACAATTTGTAAACAATTTGTTCGCAACGGAATGGAAAAATCTTGATTGTCTAAAACAGGTGTGGCGCTTAATTTTTCCATCCTGTACATATCTCCAATAAGGAATACAAATTGTTCCCCATCTGAATCTAGAACGTTTTACTTAATATATAGATAACAAATTCTGCTTTAATCATGGGTACGACCTTTCGGTGTAGGTGCTAACACCGTTACCATTTGGAAAATATTTATGGGTATATGATCAATTTATTCTCACACGTAGTTGTGTTTTCGTCTTCTATTACAAATTTAATTTCCCCCTTGGTAAGAAGAAATTTGCTGTGGGCGTCAACCAATAAAGCTACAAGCATCACAAAATCGTCACAGGCGAAACGAATAATATACCTGGGAGGATTTGACTCCCCTTAGCAAAGGTAGAATAATGTGGATGTAAAACATGTGCTGTGGCGTAAAATATAAATGACCTCAGGGAAACTTTATTCCACAAATAACGTGTCTAACTTCATATTAATTCATATTTGTGTAGAACTGGAAGAAATGTAAAACCATATTTATCTGAATATTATAACTTTAAGAAATAATGATAAAAATTTCAAGGATTTTATTTGCTTCTTGGAAATATCTAAAACAAAACCTTTCAAATTTACGAAGCGTGATCTATTTAAACCGTTTTAGTCTAAAATTTACAATACTAATCAAAAATTTTACTTTTGTCTAACAGAGCATATTAAAGAAGTTGTTTCAAATTGTCGAAAACTTGGGTTATCTTCTGGGCATTTAACAAAATGATACAATCAAATAAATGATAACGTAAGCGCATATAAGCTTGCAACAATTCTCTAGATCAGGGAAGGTTATGTGATTTAGAGGATAATGGCTGTGTTTGGTTTAATCATGCACCAGTTGTACTGGCCGAATACGCCTCCGCTGCCGTCGGTCAAAAGCGAGAACATTACCACATACTTGTACCAACTTTAACTGTGCTACCCCCAAAAATTACTGAATTATCCCGCTTTGTATTGAAGAGATAATTCTATTAATATTTCGCCTATGCGTTCCTTTTTTGACAGATTTTATATGTAAAAAAACAGGACTCCATTCAACACTTAAATGCAAAGCGAGGACCAAATCTGGGACGATTGTTCTTTACAAGGTGCAGCCATCCGTAGGACTGCTGCTGATGTCTTGTTCTCTTCAAAGAGCCCTTCGAATGACACCCCACTTGCTTCTATAATATCTTAAGGCTCGTGATACATGCATTCTGACCATGTGATATATGTGTTCACATTTCGTTTCATGTATATGTTAAAGGCCATGCCAAATAGATGTAAAAGAACAGAATGTGCAAATTTGTTGTCCCTAAATCAATTAGAACCTTTCTCCAATGTTCTTAGAGTTGATGATCTTCCGGAGCGGTAACGATGTGCTATAACGATGATGCATATTATTTACATGCACAGCTTTGGTTACTTAAACATTTTAGTTCAATATCTTTCAACGTTCCTTTTTCTCAAAGTGCTGTATCCGGACATCATCCTTTGTTCATTTTTAACTTTCCAGACCGAATCAAATATGACCCCAGAAATATGTTGACGACATGATCAGTTCAAAATCTGTATTTACACTGAGCGTTTTATCGTGGAAATACATGTATCACAAAGCTTTGTTCGCATGAGGTTAAGGCGCTTACAGTAAACAATTTTGACTGTAATGGTGACCTTGTTACCTAGGCCATGGAAAACGATTTATCATCTTTATGTTTCTTGTCTAAAAGGCGGACAGCACGCCTGGGAAGTTTCCAATACATCTCAGAACTAACATAATATATCACCAATACAATAATTTGGGACAACGGTCTCAAAATGTACTAACTCTTTCGATTTACATCCATAAGTTTCTACTTATATAAGACTTACCGGCTCCCAAGCGCTCGTTTGTTTATATTCCACTGACAAATTTGTCACTTTATATACACTTTATAAATAACTAGCAATTTTCTTTTGACAGCCAGGCTTATTAATACAAAATAGAAGCAGGTATTAAGACTAATGTAGGTATTGTAGCCACTATTATTCAGTTTGTAGGTGCCATACCCATAATTTATACATGAATACTGCCATATTTGAATATTTGTCCTTGTTGTGTCAGTAATGATATATCGAGTGGTGGGTATTCGCAATTCGTTTTGGTCTTTGCGATATTTTGTTTCTTCGCGTCGCTCCTTATTTCTTAACCATTTCTTCACTCCATTCGTCCTTTAACAGTGAAGGCTCGTCGATCAGAACTATCACTGGAAAGTCAGATTAGGACCTATGGTTTATAAATCACTTGCTTACGGAAAGTTATTTTAATACGACAATACTTTTCAAGATGTTTCATTTCTCTAAAGTGACAATATTCAAATAATTATAATTGACAGCTTTACAGGAATCCCCCGATTCTATATTTCCAAACATAAGTTTTAATGTTAGATTTTATTTATATTTGTGTGATACTGAGTTTAGAATTGTTTCTGGTTGACAACGCCATGTTCTGTGCAGCATATTGATTGTAAGAGTTATACAATGTGGTTATGTAAATACTATATTTTCGGCTTTATTTATGATCAGCACGTGAAACTGTAATTAGTTATTTGCCATAAATATATAACAGCATAATAAAGCTGATTATATTATCTATAACATCGGGTTTATTAACACCTATATTTTAGTGCTCTGTCTTAATCTAGTGAAAACGGATAGCGACACGACAACAGAAAAAACATAAAACAAGACTTCCGTATCCCACCACGTTAATTTCACAATATATTTTCTTGTGTAAGGCAATAGATGTTTTATTATCTATAACTACGAGAAGACTGCAAATCCTAAAAACTATTTATAACATTCACCGCTCCAACTAAATTATTTCATGGCTCTATCTGATGTCAAGGGTTCTACATTTTATGCGCATTACTTCAGGGTTACGCGGGTTGTTGACGGGGGCTTCCTGCGCCCTCGTGCTCTTCGAGCTAAGGGCATCACGAAGATGATTTGTTGTGGCAACTTGTTTTGTGTCATGTCTTTGTCCCGTGGCGTCTTTGGCCGTGGCCAGTGTCGTTCAGGGTGGTTTCGTTCACAGATTGTGCTGGCACACCGTCACATGAGTGAAATAACCCTAAATATAGCGTAAAACCCCAAACAAACTTTAAGATTACTGATAAGGCAGTATTTTGATCTGGTGTATGATGCCGTTAGCTTTTTGAAATGAGGACACAGTTGATTGTGACTGATTTGGTATATGATCCCGTTAACTTTTTTAAATGAGGAGGCAATTGATTGTGACTGAGTTGGTATATGATGCCGCTTTCTTTTTTAAATGAGGACACATTTTATTGTGACTAATCTGGTATATGATCCCGTAAGCTTTTTCATATGGGGACGTACTTGATTGTGGCTGATCTGGTATGTGAACCCGTTAGCTTTGTTAAATGAGGACACAGTTGATTGTGGCTGATCTGATATATGAACCCGTTAGCTTCTTTAAATGAGGACAAAGTTGATTGTGATGGATCTGGTTTATGATCCCGTTGGTTTATTTTAAATGAGGACACAGTGATTGTGGCTGATCTGGTATATGATCCCGTTAGGTTTTTTAAATGAGGACACAGTTGATTGAGACTGATCTGGTATATGATCCCGTTAGCTTTTTTAAAATAAGGACACAGGTGATTGTGGTTGATGAACCCGTTAGCTTTTTAAAATGAGGACACAGTTGATTGTGACTGATCTGGTATATGATCCCGTTAGCTTTTTTAAATGAGGACACAGTTGATTGTGACTGATCTGGTATATGTTCCCGTTAGCTTTTTTAAATGAGGACACAGTTGATTGTGACTGATCTGGTATATGAACCCGTTAGCTTTTTAAAATCAGGCCATAGTTGATTGTGGCTGATCTGGTATATGATCCCGTAAAGTTATTTAAATGAGGACACAGTTGATTGTGACTGATCTGGTATATGAACCCGTTAGCTTTTTAAAATCAGGCCATAGTTGATTGTGGCTGATCTGGTATATGATCCCGTAAAGTTATTTAAATGAGGACACAGTTGATTGTGACTGATCAAGACAGAAAGTGCCCATACGTATCAAATAAGATAATACTAACGATGGGTTGTCTGCATAAGATTTGTTGTGGCAAATTGTTTTGAGTCCTGTCATTGTCCAATGTCATCTTTGAAATAAATAAATAAATATATAAAAAAAAACTTATTTAAAATATCACAAATGCATATGTACATGAACGTATATTTAGTTTTAACTAAAGAAATTATAATAAAACATTATACAGAGTTGTATTTAAGGTTGACCAGCTTCGTCTACTGTTTAGCAACTTAGTCTGCTTGAACGTTGAAATTGTACATATTTGTTATATAGTTCGTGATAAACATAGTCGAACTGATTACTGAAAACTAGCTGAAACGTTTACTATTCAAAATATACGTACATCCTATTTCCACAATAATTATGTTTTGTTCAATAGTTAATTCGTTCATACCGTACAATAAAACGGTATTAGATGGGATCTTGTCTAAGTCAGATTGTATTAAAGAATTGAACATTAATTCACGCCCAGTATAATAACGAGAACATTCCAATAAATAATGCGTTGCTGACTCAGTAGAAGATCCACATCCACAACGAGGTAAGTCTAACAAATAATAATTGCAGAGGCCTTCATTTAATGAACTGCACCCATTACGCATTCTACATAATATAATATTGGCAACTCTACTACCCGTAAAGTACCACTTCGGCGGGATATTTCTGCCGAACATTTTAGAGACGGTTCGTTTGAATTTAATCAAGTCTGTTAAACTTCTGGTCGGGTCTGGAAGCGAGTTTCAATCACGAACTGTAGTAAGAAAAAACGATTGATAAAAAAAGACAGTTCGACAATTGTACGCCATAAAGATATTTGAGCATCTTGTGTTAAAAGGGTATCTATTTGCTTTTAATTCCGGGGGTTTATTTTTAAGATTTTGGTTGATATCGACATTTATAATTTTGTGAAGTTGACAGTGTCTGTGGTTTTGGCGGCGCCTCTGAAGATCCATAAATCCAGATTCTTCATATAGTAATACACTAGCGACACTTTTAGTCAATCCGGTAATGGTCCAAAGACAATATTTTTGAATTGATTCAAGTGCTTTACATTGCTCTTCAGTTATGTTGTCTCAGACTATGTCTGCGTATTCCAAACAAGGACGGATAAAAGACTTATACATTGTATCGAGACTTTTACGATTAAGCACGTATCTTTTTATTCGCTTGGGAAATTAAATTAGCTAATTGCTCGTTCCAGTTTGCACGAGAGTTAAAAATGACTCTAGATGCTTGTGAGAATTGGATAATTCAACATTTTTTCCCCATGAAAACCGGTACAACGTTTGATTGTTTCTTACGTCTAGAAAACAATAATGCTTACGTTTTTGACGCTTTGAAAGAAACGATCCACCTAGCTGCCCAATTTCCAATACATTGCAAATCGGAGATAAGCGAGTCAGATATTAATTGACGCAAGAGGTTATCAGCAATTATATACAGGCAGGTGTCATCAAGAAACAAACCGTATATTGTTGGCCAGATTACTTTACCAAGTCGTCTATATATGCCAGAAAAAAGAGGACACAGTTGATTGTACCTGATCTGGTATATGATCCCGTTACCCTTTTTAATGAGGACAAAAAGAACAGGCAGACATTATCAAAATACATTCCCTAAGGACACTCGAACAAGGAGGACGGTACATTGAGTAGAACATATCATATGCCCACAGAGACACTTATTCCATGGAGTTATATCCTTGGCCGTTATCGGTAATCGGTACACATACTCTTATTGATACAACCGTAGAATGCACAGGTGCATGTTCCTTTAGGCCTACTTTAATTGTTCGCATATAATACAGGTGCAGCTTTATTTTGTTACAGGCATTTCAATGCTGCTTTCAGGACAGAAATTTGTCCATACATATCAAATAAGATAATACTAACGATGGGTTGTCTGCATGAGACACAAGGAAGTTAAGCCTTCGTCAGTGTGCCCTAAAGACTTGTGTGCTTTATGCAAGCTATTGCAGACCTCGGGTGTCTCTCTCTCTAGAACAGTTCACATATTTAAGGAACAAATTTAAGATATTCCCGGTTGAGAAGACTAGAAAACTGGCAATGGTCTTTGTCAATACGTTAATTCTGTATTTCTCATAGCCTGTGCTTGGCTCCTACGGTGTATTTCTGATTCAATATTAGCTTAATACAATTTGGTTTGTTCGGTTCTGTTTGTATTTTCTCCTCTAAAGCCACATTAGATGCTTTTCTCAAGCGGAACGATTAAAAAATGATATTATACTGAATGAATGGGAAAATATAAATCTAGCTAATGTGGATTTTATTGCAATCTACTGGCTGCACAAATGGCCGACAATTAACTCTAAGACTCTAAGTGGATGGGATATTTCCCAGAGGTACGGTTGCAGACTTTACTTTCATAAATTCAATACATTGCACTTTACTGGGAAGTTTGTTTTATTTTAGTTTTTAGTAAAAATAATTAATGGGCATCCATCGACATATGACACAGGGGATGTATCTAATGTAACTGTATACAACGTTAAATGTTATAGATGGCAGTACAATAAACGTAATGTGATTCAATTTCTCCCAGAAAGAGGCTTGTGTAAATCACATTTGTTATCTGCACTTAAAAAACTCTCTTCAAACACGGACATTCGGTCTGTATCTAACTCAGTAATTAAAACCGTACTTTCAATAGCAACAATAAAAGGAATTGGCAAATTCTTAGGGCTAACTTTGTTGCAAATTGCTCATTGACTACATGAAGCGAACCGGTGATTTGCAACGTGTAAATATATGTGCGTGTTGTCATGTTTGTATTTAGTTATACGCCTACGATAACATTGTACATTCATGCATTCAACAACTTTATAATTATAAGGTCATGAAAACAAACTTCGGAACTTGGACACCTGCCGACATAACACATTTATTAGCAATAAAGATACAACTTGCATCGTTAAAACACGTGTTTTTTTTTTTTTAACAATCATATGTGGACTTCCAGTTATTATTTAATGAAATTTAATAAAAAAAATTTTTATTATAACAATTTCAGAAAGACAGCGAACGCCGAGCCGTCTTTCTAGAACATTTTGTGCTGTGGTTTACTGATCTACCGTTGTACACTAGAGAGAGTTTAGCATTTCTAAAATCTATCTAAAGCTGTTATAATACAGGAAGACAATCTGCACATTTTAATATTATTTCATTTACAGAATTGAAAGCCTCTTAAGGTTGAAAAGGAAAATTGATATTTTTTTCACCGATTTCACATTTTGTCAACTCCGGTTCATCAAAGAAAATCATCGGTTTGTATCTGTGGGATTTATTATCACTTCACTACATCGACCAATTCGGCTAAGGTGTATGCATGTGAACGTTGCGATTTAAAGCAACGGCTTCACCGACCACCTTTACAGTGCTTTCGTTGGTCGATATGTGTCTCAACCAATCTGGACTAGCTGCTAATTTGAATGCGCGCTTAGAGGTTAATCAACGTTACACTATTTTTGCACGATGACACGTCACTATAAAATATCTTCGTGACGGTATGAAAACTTGGTTCAGCTTTTAAACCATGGAGTGTTAAAACGTAGTAATAAAATTTAAAAAAAGCGGAGTTCTAATACTATTTCACTTATGTGAAGATAAACACTTTAAAGACCGGATTTTCCAGGAAGTTATGCGAGTTGTGTTTATCCCTATGTCGTGAAGTGTTGTTTTTATTTGCGCTCTATCGCCAGTAGAAAAAAAAAGCGTTGTTCAAATGACAAGTGACACCCTAATAGTCAATCTCTAAGAGTTTTCAGCAAAGTGCAGTGGAAATTGGAAACCTCTTATTTTCTACAATTGGATGTCCGGCATGCAGTGCAAGCGGTTAAAGTGAATATAGGTGGAAGTTTTATAGAACTAATTAAAAACACCCGCCAATATATGTCACCCGAAATGAAGAAAACAGGGCAGAATTTAAGGAAAACAGCATTTGGATAAGTTACAAAAAACAAATTTGTTCTTTATTTTGAATCTGTTGTAACTATATAATAGGCTACCTATGCTATTTTGTCTGTAACCGGTCGCAGTTATCTGTTATATTTGTTCTAATACTCCTTTAGTTATACTAATAAAAGTACCATATTTTGAGAATTGATACCATTCGGTCCTTCCCCCTACTTGGGCCGTCGGTATATTCGAAGGAGAAAGTCACTTTTTGGCTCAATAATAACAGTGTTTGACTTAAAAACAAAGACACTTCTCAAACCTAATATTGCACATAATAATGGTTAATAACTATTTATTAATCGATTACTTTTAATCGGTACACAATTGAATACTATTGTGATGCACTTAAATTGAACGTTTCATTTACTGCCTGTTCGTATTCGTGATTTTCTGAGCAATCATTTGTCTTGCCATTCAGTCTGGTATTATTTCTTGTGTCTAAACAAACTCCACGGATGGCTTTATTAGTTGTCGTGGTTACAATATCGTGTCGCGTTCTTGTAGTGGCGGGTTCTTGTCGTGAGATTAGTGTTGGGGACAATTGACGTGCACAAAATTAACTTGATGTTATCACACAAGACAGTGACTGAGGAAAAATGGAAATTGAAATCGATACGAAAACCAATTTACAAATTAATGTAGTGACAAATGTATGAGAATGTATAATGCTATGGGGGCAACTTTAGCTTCCATACTCTAATGAGTTGGTTGTTTAATGAGACAGTAGCTTAGCTTCTACAGTAGGCTATAATTATATTCTATGTATGTCTTTGATGTGCTTTGAACAAGGCATGTCAAAAACTATCAGACAGTCTTCCGTACGGCCATTGACTGGCCGGTGTTCCTAACATCCCATGTCCAAAAACATCACACTTTTAGTTAAGCTAGCTTCACTTTTCACAGTTGGAATACACTATTGTCATTTATACACCCTGGGCGCAGCTTTGATCAATCAAGCGAAACTGAGTCATGACTTCTCCAGTTAATTTTTGCGCCGTGGTAATGCATCAAAAGGTTCAGAGATTTACCAGTCTATTCGCAGACCAGCAAATGAAAACGATAAAAACCAAACTTCCTACAGCACGACATATTTCTTGTTATGTCAGAATCGAGTTATCTCTGCGGTAAAGTGGTTGATGAGCCAGGTCTGGGCATTTGTATAAAACAGTCTATTTATTCACTTCGGTGACGGAACTTGTATGGTATGTCTAGGCATTTTGAATAAAGCTGTGAACGTCATAGCCAGGCCGCTGATTGATCGACCTATAAAGAAACTTAAACTCATTCACGTGACTTGATTCTCTTGTTGCATTGGTCAGTTCAACCCAATATTATGCTAAATGGTTCTATTTTATTTCTTCATTTTCTTTGCTGTTACCTGCACTTTGCCGACTTTTGTTGGTGCGGAATGCACTTGATGTCCTATAGGATACGTTTATTTATACATGGGATACAAAAATGGCCTGCCATTACACTAAGGCCGATAATCGGTGTGGACGGAAGGTACCGGAGATAGGCGATGTTGAACTAGAATGAGGTCTGGGCAGTCTGTTTATGTCTCCATCGAATTGACATTACGTTGGAGTAGACTACACGAGCGGCTGGAAACAATTCGCAAAATCAATGCTCTGAACATATTCAGAAATTCGCACTCGGCACAAATTTTTCTCCTTGTTTAAATGTTCCGATTATCTTCTGAACATGAACACGAAGATATATGTTATATCAGAAGTCCTTGAACTAGTCAATGTACTTCTGGTTATATGCACTTTTTTTGCCTATGTATACAGATTCCATCGTTTCCAATTGTTTTACCTTCAGATCAAAATGCACTCCTAAACCAAACTTTATCCAACTTTAAAGCCTTGTGAAATTTGCTCGATAAGCCAAGGTTGCTTATGTGTTTATTGTCCATACGGCGGCAAAAAGGATTCCGGCGAACAAAATGTAAGATTTTTATCACGGTCTAGCATAGTAATGACAGTCAAACAACGAGGAATCACGCCAAGTTCTGCCGATTGTAAAATGACAAGAATCTATCAATTATATTTGTATTTATTGCCAACTAAAAAAATGCAACACCTTCTTTAGAAAAGCCTATTCATAATTTATGTGGTTCAAATAATCTATATATATTTTTCATTCAACAGGAGCATGGGCTCGATCAGCTGCCTTGCAATGTACAGAGGGCGCTGTCAGCTGGAAGATTGTAATGTCTTGTATGCGTCACGTGACTGATGCTTACGCCGGTATGATCATGACGGGCACCCTTCACAGAGATACTTTGATGACGTCACTGTCCGATTCTTGCAGGTACATTAGCTTTAGTTTATTTTTTTTGCGGGAGACATCAACCACTCAAGTTTTTCACACCACTAGAGCAAACGTGTGAACACACAATGCAAACTCCAGATGGTTTAATTGTTTAAAGACAAATTACAAGTACTTGTACATAAATGCATTTGAAAATGGTGATGAATCATATATGTTTAAAGCGCTTCTCTTTGACAACTCCGGCTTTGCCTAAATTAAGAATCACGCAACGCCAGATATAAACAGTTAAGTGTTTCGTTTAACCGCAGTGATTTGCCGAGCCTTTGGCTAAGGAGTATTGCTATCGTCGTCCTCTGTGACGAGGCTGGGTGTGTGTCTGTGCCGTTTCGTTTCCAAGCCATATCTCTGAAACTAAAGCAGGACATTTGATGAAACTTGCATGCTGTAACCACTATATACTGAAGTTGTGCCCCTGTAAGTTTCATGTTTGGGGAAAATTTAGTTTTATTTAAAAATAATAAAGTTATCTCTGAATACCATATATGGCTAATGTATTCCGAAGATTTTCTGAATATTCAGCAGCAGAAATGCTTTATTTAATTGGATAAGTATACGTTTGGGGGTGTGACTACTCTGACCAGGGTCTGGCCTCTTGATTGGACAACAGCTAAGCAAAATACTCCCAAGGGCTGAGCAGGTTGTATCGAGATGCATAGGATTGGTCAAAAGCTACAGCCGAAACACGAAAGGCCATTCTCGTCCCCACGAGTTTCTATTATGAAATAACTCACGGCTCCTTCGTATTCGCCCTGATATTGTGTACTATCTGTACTATACATGTTTTCCAGTCTTTATGCATTCTCCCATCCTTATTTTCCGTAAAAGCTTCGCTGTATATTCCGGACATTTTCTTATTCTGAAGTAACGCTAAAAACCTAACTTTGGAGGTTCCTAAATAGTGTCAGAGAGTGTTATCCCTAACATATGATCGTTTGTGTTATCCGTGCAAATCTCCTTTTTTGGAAAAATGCCGAAATGAGGTTGGGCAGCCAATGGAATGGTTTGCTTACAGTGGAACGAACGACAACTCTTGTAGTTTTGTCGGTGATTTAATGACTTGTTTGTAGATGTTACAACAATAAATGAAATTGTCATAGTTAAAAATTAATCAACCTGTAAAAGGGACTTAGGGTTAGGTGTTAGGGTTAGGGTAAGTCAAAAAATGATCAATCTGTAAAAAGGACTTAGGGTTAGGTGTTAGGGTTAGGGTAAGAGTAAGGGTTAGTGTTAGCATTTGACAACATGTGCTTTGAATTGTAACATCTGGCCACACAGCTTCGGCTATTTTCGGACGATTTTCCGTATCTGCACAAATTATTTTCCAAATAAGGAGATATGCACGGATAACACAAACTCTGCTAACAACGAAAATATTATTAGCGGTCAACTTTCTAAACGACACAAAAATATTTCAATTATAAATGTGTATTTTTAGGTAGTGTCAGCGTCCGTGCACGGACTTTTTCCAGGCCTCGAAATTTGATCGGTTAGGCTAAAATGTTAACGAAACCGATTGGTTTCGCAAATCGGTTACGCAAGACAAATACGTCTATACAAGCAATTAAAACATGGACATAAATAGTTCCGTTTTTTATTTAATGCAAACGTTTGTTGCATAACACCTCCTCATTATAACGCTATATATAGGCACAAAGTATTACATCAAGCATGCGGTGGACGCTAAACACGTGATTATGCCGAGGCAGATTTAGTGATTGTTTTTGCTCACAGCAGTGTACTAACCTCAATTATATCACTTTATATCACGACCAGCCTGCATTATATATTTTACCTCCTTTATTATTATTTTAATACGGTATATCGCACATTCTCGAGGGAGATATTTTCTGAAAGCTTATACTTTTTTACTTAAATCATTTTAAAACTGTTAACATTGCTTTGTTCAAATCATGACATTGCAGCAACAACATACAGTGAGGGGCTCTTCAAATTCCGAAAGTTTTTTCCATCTACCCGACCCCGCTTTTTGGGCTGAGCTGAATAAAATAATACGTCTTTATCAATATGAAACTGTAAGTGTAAAAACTTGCATAAATCCAATTTCCAGTTGAAGGTCCATTTTATTAGGAAATTTACCATAAGGCAACTATAATTGATGGAATGATAGGCAAAAAGAAAAAGGGCAGTGGCATTAAGCCCGGTGACATTAACTCACGTCGACAGAGGATACCGATCACCAGCCGATGAGGACAAGTGTAATAGCACCACAGGGATTATAACAACCTTTTCAACGGGTTTTCTCCCTGGGCCTTCGTGTTTCAGATCAAATATCGTTCGGGAGGTCATTTCCGGTTTACAATCAAAGGGCAGAGCAATCAATATACAAGAAAACAAAATCGTCTGGAAATACGGTTATCGCCCCTGATTTGATCGAAAATGTTTAGGAAAGTCGGTGCGTTAGTTAACAGTGAATACGGTGATAAATTATATTCAGTTGGACGGATTTTAAATGTAGAGAAAACAACTCTCCACTCATCAACTTGTACATGTAGAACCTAGTGTTGTAACCAAGACTGTGCAACGTTCAATCTCCCTGGCTTTAAAACTTTTTTAGGCTGAGGAGTGCTGCAGTTTCACTGCTCCCTCATGTTTATTATTTTTATCGCGCTGTGCTTTGCTAATGTAGAACATCAACAATCTATGGGAGGAGTCGACAGTACTCCATTCCCTGCTTATCTGTTTTCAAAGTGGAGTTAAACAACTGCATGGTTTAGTGACACAAGTATCCATACTTTAAGCATTGTGAACGTTCATAGTCTATTAGCCATCTTTAGGGCGTGTATTATAATTACTTTACCTCCTTTCAATAAACTAAATAGTTGAAAAGTGTGACCAACGCAAGTTGATACGATTTTAAATTCAACCGGTCGAATGACAGTTGATTGATACAGATTTCGGCCGATCAAATTGTGATATTTGATTTCATTGACGTTACCTCTCGTTGGGCAAATTTCTTTAATGTACGAAGCCATTTTGTTTCATATAAGCTAAGCGTTTTATCTAGTTTTGAAGTGGCCAAGGGATGTCAAGGAACTTATAGCAAAACAGCTGCAGCCAGAATAAAATATAACAACAAAATCACGTTATTAACTCTCGCGAGAATCAGATTGCATTCAATCCAAACATTAACATGTTAATAATCTTGAGTCGAATGGTGCGAACTGATTATAAAAGTCATACAGTGTCGACGCGCCTTAGTGATATTGAACATTAAGGAACAGTAACTATAATATATTCTCCCTTTGGATGAAATTAAAATTATTGTTTACTTAGAACAACAATACAAACTTGACGGTCCCTTCTGTTTCTGTTGACACTAATTAATGATCTCTTTTACAATATTTTTTCAGTAAGTCAGTAACCGTCAAATTAATTGCAGACTTATCCATACAATCAAAAACCATCAATAATCAATTATCGATACAATCAGTAACCAATATGACTTTACTTAACATACCCAGCGTGTTGTGGTGTCTTTAGGGGTCTCAACTTAAATTAATGTAGTTCTTCATAGCATCTACATCAATGCTGTTATTTCTTTTATTTAGCTTTCCATAATTATCTTCCTTGTTTCAGTCTATCCTGGCCCGGTTTTGTGGAGTGCGCCAAGGAGAAGTTGTTGGCGTGCAATCTAGATGATGATTTAGCCTACAAGCTTCACCAGTCGTCAATGTGTATGGGAAATAGACCAAGGAACTACATTCTGGATTGTTAGTTAAATTAAGTAGATATCAGAGGCCGAAAATAATCATAACTAAACTTGTAACCTACGTTATTTATAAAGATAAGTTATAATAAATACATATAGTTTAGGAAGAAAAGATACAGTTGTGATGAAAAATCTGATTTCAAAACCCCCGAATACTAAGACCATAAGACCATACTCAAATAGAGTCGTGCCTTTCTCCAGATTGAGACGAATACAAGCACTAATGTATTGACAAGCCATCGTTGTTGTTGTACTATTTCTAAATTTAAGTATCCTACTCTCAAGATGGCCAGCCAATACCTTAAAGTCAAAGACTCCACTTAAGGGATGATGCTTTGATTCTCTGTTTTAGAAAGTCCCTAGACCCGTCCATGACAGTAAAGTGCGACTAATCGGAGATTTGGATATGGCAATAATAACTCTATACCTAGATTTATTTTAACTAGGACTGAATTTTCCAACTCATAAATTTAGAGTATAGACATATAATATAAGATGTTTTGTCTATTTTTCGCCAGTTTAAAGGCTGTATCGTTTATTAAATTTCAGTGGTTTCCAATCTTCCGGAAGAAGTAGATGTCTCGTGCGTGACGCAGACCAACGGGGGGAGTTTCCAGCCTTGTGTGGCTCAACTTTTTGGCGGGAAAAGACCACAAAACATGTTCTTTGAAAGCAGTCGAGCAGTCATGGCCAAGTAAGCAGAGTACATTCGTATGGATAAATTTCGAAATTTCGTGCCGACTACGATTATCAGATTTCTTAATATTATGATAATATTCCAGTATATGCCGGTTTATATCAAATGTTGTTGAACGTTCTTGTAGGGCGTCTGAGGTCAGCGTTAGGCATTCGAAAGGTTTAATTTCGAACGATGTACATGTGCTTTTTCTATCCTACTAGACGGTATGTCGGTTTCATAAAGTGTGCCGTTGAACTGGTGGCGAGTTCCACGTGCGACAGAAAGGATGTCATGGCAACTGTGTTCACTGTGTTTGGATTGACGACAGCGCCATCTAGTGTCCTGGTCACCAAACAAGACCTGGAATCAATCGGAATTCTGGTGAGACGATTAAAAATATTGATACTCTAACTGAATCTTAGGTAAATTAGTTTGACTGCTAATCCTAAATAGGCCACTAAAGAAATTGTTTATGACGCTTATCTAAATGCTGTTCCTGAATTTCATATCAGATGGAGTACCAGACTGGACCTGGACGTAATTCGGCTGATGCCTTTTAGTTTAACGTACCACTCTGGTGATTGGCAGTGTGGTTCAAGCTTACATTCACACTGTCAGAAATCCCAATAGGTTGTTCTTGTTTATTAGCTCATATGAGCCGAAGGCTCAAGTGAGCTTATCCCATCTAAATCCGTCCGTCGGCGTCGAGCCGAAGGCTCAAGTGAGCTTATCCCATCTAAATCCGTCCGTCGACGTCGTTCGTCGTCGGCGGCGTAAACTTTTCACATTTTCGACTTCTTCTCAAGAACTACTTGGCCAAATTTGATCAAACCTGATCAGTAGGGGAAGGGGATTCAGATTTGTTCATATGGACTCTTTGGGCCCCTTATTGGGGTCACACGGGGTACAGAAAGGTCAAATTATGGTCAATTTTAAAAAATCTTATTCTCCGAAAGTATAAATGCTAGAGCTTAGCTGTTTGTATATTTAGACACCTCAAGACATGTAGTATCTAGTTTGTTCAAAGCTAATTGATTGATCGAAAAAACAGTTACGCGTTTTGGGGTCAAAGTTAAGTAGTGTGAAAACCTTTATTTTTGACAACTTCTTTGAAAGTTCTGGGCCAATTTTGTCCAAACTTGGTATGCATGACTTTTAAGACTGGGGCATTCCTAGTTGTACAAATAATGGGTCTTGGTCCCTTATGGCGGTAACAAAAGGCCAAAAATGGACAAATTCAGGCTAAATTGTTCATATTTTCGACTTATTCTCAAGAACCGCTTGGCCAAATTTGATCAAACTTGGCACTAATGATCAGTAGGGGAAG
>JAVFBZ010164006.1:0-17341 GCA_032466195.1 Katharina tunicata
ATTTAAAATGTATTACTTTACATTATCAGCGTTTCCACGTTTCGTTAGTTTTTGTCACCAAGAAAATTGCATTTTTTTCGACGTACACGATTGATCACATCGTTATCAAAATAAACATTATACAAACTTTAGTTTTACTTTAATTTAACTAAATCATGTAACAAATAAGTTAGACTATCAATATTTAACAATGAGCACATGATTTCATTTCTTCACGCAATGTAGTCGCAATGTTAACTTCAAAGAACACCGCCGTACGCCTTTACGACTTAACAGCAAGAATTGTTTGGAAAAATATAGAGCAGCAGACTGTTGTTAGTCTTTTGAATATCATATTCGATTTTGGCTAAGCAAAAGTCACCTTACAATCACATGATCTGTCAGAGGAGGTCACATCTGGGAGTTTGTCACTTGGGTGTGTGGAAGTGTCATGGATGATCTTGCAATAAAACTTCCTAAGGTGTTGTCCGATTCTGTCTCGCGGGACAAAATAGCAAATCTGTAAGAAATAAAAAAAACTCCCGGCTCTTCAACAATACATGAGCCATTTGAATAATTTATATCACATACATAAAGTCTATTCATTGAATTAAATTTCACAAATATTTAGTCGCCATACTTCACACGACCTATCTTCACAGGTGTTTAATATAATACACAAACATCTTCTCTTCCAACCATCTCTCTGGGGTGTTACAAAAAGTTCAGCATGTTTATGTCCTTAGCCACGAATGTATTTATTTTCGTTCCGGAAATTACCGCACTCAGAATAGGCAATAATATGAATACAGCATGTACACAAGAGGTATAGACCTTAGATTTCGCGAACAATGATGTTCATCAACTATCCATTCCAAGTGTTCCAGCAATACCTCGCCTGCGCCGATTGTACGATTTAGGTTGATTTGAGGACTGGGAACTAGCGTCTTGAGACTCCAGATCTGAACAAGACGGATTTCGTGGTATTTGTGAACAAGAACTGGATGATTTATATTTCTTTGGTCTTTTACAGTAAAGAAATAAATCCTCAAAAATATCTGCACACACTTCAACGGATTCTCGCACAGAAATTTCATAAAATGATAAACAGTTGAGCTCGTTGCATCGTTGGCGGCCGTGTTCTTCGGAGACCATCCGATCTCCTTCCATGTCCGTTTTATTGCCAACCAAAATCACGGGCAGGGCACTCGTGTTCCAAGAATCAGAAGACGACGTTAAACTTAGCCGGCGATTTTTCTTGGCATAGCTTGATATGAGAAGTTTTAATCTTATACACTCGTCAAAACTCAATCTATCTGTCACGGAGTATATCAGCAAAAAGGCGTCGGCCCATCGAATTTTCTCTTCAAGTTTGGGACTTTCTTCCTGTAGGAACGAAAAAATGCCAGATAAAACGTTACTCTTAAATAAACCAGTACAACGTAACATGCATGAAAGATACTGACGCAACAGTCATTCAATGCTGTAAGCCAAAAGAGTATCAAATCAAGTGAAGAGGTACCGCTAGATCTGAACACCATCATTATCTCTTATCATGTTAGAAATATTTACAGACTATAAATCACAAACTTTAATCAGAGACAAGATTTGTTTTAAAATGAAGGCTAGTGTTAAACTTATAAGCAATGGCAGGTGTTGTTTGTAGATCGTAAGGCCTAATCAGAGCAAACACGTATCCAGAAGCCAAGCTAGTGCTATAAACTGAAGAAATAATATTTAGCCAATTATTTGGTTATAGGCCCTAATTACAACATCTTATATTTCATATAAATTAGCTATGCGGTAAATGAAAAAAAAACCAACTTGCTTGCAGCTAACTTAACATAACTTCGATACTCTTATGGACATGCGCATGTTACAACTTAAACACAATTTATGAATGTAAAATGACTTTACACGACGTTTAGACACAGTTATTAGTCTCTTTTAACATACCATAACAACTGAGCGAAACGTCATGAGATGCAATAAACCATAATATTTTTTATATTTTTTTGAAGATCCGTAAAATAACTGCCACTTAAAGTAAAATGTGAAACTAATACACATTTTTAGCGCAATTTTGTACACGTGAACAATATCTTAATGATTTTCTTTTGCTAATACCGGTCGAAAAGAACCATCAGTTTCATTCGTTGCCACGAAATAGGCAGACCTACAGCTTCACTATATGGATCAATGCACAATTTCACGAGTCTCTTTTTGGCTAGGGAAGTCAAGAATTGACGAATATCACATAATATTACCCAACAAACTGATGAATACACTTAGCATGATATTTCCATATATGCTTATAGCATCAAGTTTTAAGAGTTTTAATGGCAAAAATATGGGTTAGAATACGATGTTCACAACTGTCTATCATAGCCAAAATTCATAAAAGCCAGACATCCCACCGTGAAATTAGGTGGGCAATTACTCATGACAATTTGAGCAAATAAAGATACGCTGTATCTTGTTCCAATTGGGACAGATTTAAGGATACCAGTTAAAACTCTTGTGGGAGAATCAATCAATTTTTTAATTTGTTTTAAATCGATCAGTCTGGATAAATCTTTCGTTTTATGTTTTGAAGAAATTCATGCAGTCAAGACCAAGATACCTTGTTTCTGTGGAGTGTCCCTGTTATATTTCGCAATCATTCTTAGATTTAAGTGAGAGCGGAAGCAAAGAAGTAGGAGAAAAAGAACAAAAAAGAACACAGGTTTAAGACACCACCAAAAGAGATAAATGATCTTACCACGCCAACTGTATCCAGAACTTCAAACGCTATTGTCTCTCCATCAATGCATCTACTGCAGGAATATATCTTTTCTACAAAAAATAAGTTTATTAATTAGGATTAAAATCAATAAATCCTAAGTATCTTTACAAAGATTTTGTATTATATTTTCTTGGCATTTTTATTGGTACTGTCAAACTGATAGCAAGCTTTAAATAGGTTAGGATTAACGGGTCACTAATAAATTATAGTAAAGAGCTCCCTTCTGTGTGAGATAAATAACTGTCTTTATCCTTAGTTTATAAACTAATGCGTAAATGTCCAAATGAACTCTTTGTTCTTCACCAGTTAACTTATTACCTATTCTCAAGATGCCTACAGGTGATCCATAACAACTCGAGATTAAGATCTATCTAGAATATGAGATGATGTATCGATTTACATTAGTAGATATCCCTGAGCCAGTGTGAATAATCTAGACAAAAATATATAAAGAATTCTGATACCTACCTAAATTAGGATCATAGTCTCCTATAAATCTCCTTGTTAGAAACCGTACAGTGAGAGCTGCAAAAAAGAGGAAGAATATAATTTTATTGGGTTGAACGTACGCCGAAATTGTAGGTATATTCATTTGTTCTTATTCAATTGCTTCTAATAGCCTATACGAGACCTCACAAATTTCAAGAAAAAAAGAGTAAAAATTATTGTGAGTGTGTTGTTTTTACAAGTCCAATTCCGGGTGGTAGTAATATCGTTTTGTGACATCTGCGTATCCTTTCGCACATGCACAACATCAATAAGGAAATTGTTTTTCCAGTTTACACTAATTGACATGGCGGATGTAATACATGAAGGTAAAGACTTTTATGTAACTTATCTTTGCCTATGAACATTAAATATTTATATACATCTAAAAATTGTGGCGGCGGCTTGAATACATTCGTAAATTTGTAAAGCTAAAAGGTCAAAAGATGCTTTACGTAAAACGGAAATGGTACTATAAAGTAGACATTATATAAACATATAAATGCAGTTGAATTTATTTTTTATACAACCCTCATATTTATAAAGGCATGTCTGACGTTAAAGTTCAATCTTCCTGTTTGGATATACAGGTGAAAATTAATGTATTCTAAGATACAGCAGTTCCAGTAATCAGAACTTACATGAGTTTGGATATTGAGCGATAAGGCTCTGCCGATGGCAAGGCAATTTTCAGACAATATTTATGTCTGATTCTATCTAGCTCAGTCTATATATACACACAATGATGAATGCTTTTTTCCTCGGAGTAAGACATACTCTCGCCCCACGGCAGCAGCAAGCAGAGTGATCCCCGGTTTCTTGCCTGAGTAAGTTGATTGGAGAACCGATAAATCAAACTGCTCCAAAGCCGTTCTCTTCTTGACACAAAGTGCCAATAAATGGCACCGTAAATAACACGCCATGAGAGCAATTTTGGGTCAAACACTTGTTTTACTTAACATACTCTTATAAATAGCAAAACTTTATTAGTCTAAAGAAAGAATTTCACACTAACCACAGGTCAAGCGGCAAGCTATTTAGATAATTAGTATTAATTAGTGGCATAACAACATCTGCTATGGAGGTGTATAGTTATTTTGGTACGGAACATTCTTAATTAAATCAAATATCCGAAACTAGGTAAAACTAGAACCGACTGTATCACTTTCCCCGGCTAATCATGATTGGTTGGGCCAACGACTGTCAGACTCAGACAACGAATGGACAATTGTTTGAACCATTGACAATCTGATTCATTGACTCGTCAAGATAAATCTTGGAATCCAAGGTCTTCAGGATATGGCAATGATTCGTTTGCACGAAACAAATCACCCTGTTTTGATTCTAAAAGAAAAGTCCACATTTACGATTAACTGTTTCGCGTTGTCGGAAAGTTTCTAAAGCGCGATCTAAGCTGATCTGAAATGGCATTGCGGCCATGCCAAATACTTTGAGTTCAGCTATAGTTTGTGGAAAAGAAAATCCAGACAACGTTTAAGACATATAAATGTACATGTATAAACAAACACTATCAATTTCTTGTTTATTTTTTACCTCCAAAAAATATTTGGGTTCAATCTGATGAAAATCATTTCAGTAATGTTTCAGAAGTTCAACAATAAAAAGATGGATCAATTTGTGTATGCCCAGCGCACCTTTAATATTTCAAATATATTTAAATATGTGAAGAATGACTGTGAAGCCTAAGAACGTTGAAGATGTTGAAGAAAGATATAACTGTTATATGCAATTCTTGGAAAATTTCGATTTCGTTTAAATACTATGGATTGAGATTATTATAATAATAAAAAACAAAAACAAACCCACCACTCTTTACCATATTACCGAAGTCATAACATGAGGTATTGACAGTTTTAGTTGAGATATATTTGCCTAATAAATTGGACCAATGAGCCATGCATGTGTCATATGAACGCCATCAGACAATAAACCATCCCTTTTAACGAGGCATTTATTGCGAATCAATGCGCAAATAATGTACCACTTCAGTTTGATGAACAGAACGACTTTCAGTTTTGTGATAAAAAATGGCAAGATAATGACAAAACTGTGTGAGATGGAAACATGATATTCATTCTAGGTGTTATAATAAACTATAATCAACACTTCAGTGCAGAGCTCTGTAGCATGAAAAATGGCTTCTACTATTAACAAATACATACGTTATTAAACCGCTGAACAAGGCTAAGAATACAATACAACTGTCCCGAAAAACAAAATACTGATTGACGTTTTGCAATACAAAAACCCACTATTAATGCTTACCAGTTTTCCCAACGCCCTTTTGTCCAAGCAATGTAATTCTGAAAGGTCTCTGTCGATTTACCATCGAGATCTTTCTCAAAAGCCTTGAATTGCTGTTTGAAGATGTCATTGTCGTCTCTTAGAATACCCAGAAAGTTTTCTTGAACAAGTAACAATCATTCAAGTAAGTCATGCCCATGGCCCCTTTAACATACACACCTGTTACAGCCACTTGGTATTGATACACCACACTATTCAAAGTTTCCAATGGTGTTATAACGAATACTAGCGCTGTAAACTAGACAGCAACCATCCTTTGCAAGCAAACGGGCTTCTAATATAAAATTGCGTTGTTGAATAATTTTGGAATACTATAAATCCTTTAACACTTTTGTGAGTAGATCTAAAAAAAAGGAACAATCTCGAATAATGTTGAAGAAATATCAGCAAATAATTGATTTGAGGACAGCCGTCATTTTGAACAACTATGAACTGCCTTTGAAGCAAATCTGTGGTCTTCATACACCTTGTGAAGAAATTAGGCAAACCCACCAACAGACACAAACCATCAAACAGTACCATAAGATATTCTGTTCCGTTGAGTGTTTCTTCTAGCTAAGTATTTAGAATTTTCTCACGTGCCTTAGATCCGGAAGTGATGAAGTTATCGATGGATCAGGACACCTTGTAGGAAGTTGATGGCTTATTTATCAATGCCAATTACTGACCTAAAGACGCTACAGTTCCAATGTCAGTTTGTTTTGACTCGAGTCTATCGGCCGTGTAGTTAGTCAAACTGCTTAATCTTCTCACTAGCGGTATTGGTTACTCGAGCACCGGCTCGTCAGTGTGTAAAGGCAGGAGTAACACATCGTTGTTCTACCTTCCGTATAGTTCGTATGGGGTCCTACCGTAAAGCATGGAAAATTTGGTGGGCTGTTATTGTTTGTGGCTTGAAAGTCCAAGAGTCTCACGTCGAGGGATGTGTTTTTAGGAAGGGATGTGTTTCTATCCAATGTACATATTTAAACAACAAGTCTAATGAACAATATAACAAATTTCTACTTCACTTGTTAAAAAGTATGTAGTACTAATAATGTATTTTGGAGCTGAAATAATATATTCTTGGGATGTACAGTATCATAGAGGGTATCCAGCCATTGAATGGTCCAATTTCTGTTTATTTTTCTTTAAGTGGGGGTTTAGGTCGTACTTAAGGCTATTTCACTTATATGACGACGTGCTAGCCTACTGGGTGAAGAAAACCATCGTTAACGCCGCTAGGAACACAGTTAAGACGTCACTGTACATGTACTGGAGTACAATAGGACACCACGACACATCAGCATTAGAGAGCACCAGGACAAAGACAACCTAATTCCTGAATGTGTACGCTTACGAATTGAAGAGTTGTGCGTATATCGGAATATTCTTTCAGTGTGTAATTTGGCTTTTAATGTCCCCCTCACGATATGTAGATCTAAATAAGTATTTTCCTCTGTCACAGCGTAAAGTTTTTTTTTTAGGCATTTGGGTGTAATTAGTTCAAAGCGTTCTTTTTTTTAGATTTTATACTAATTATCTTTTATTAACATTAATCCGTAAGAAATGCTTAAGTTCACACATGGCCAGATTATTTTATCTTACGACTTTAGGTACTATTTGCACGTAAAACTATTTGCAATGCAACATACCAAGCAGTGAAGGAATATTGGAAAAGGCCTATAAACAATGGCGAGTTCATATCCTGCTATTTATTGCATTTAGTTGGACATTGTTTTTGAATAGGCAAGAAAAAGAACAGCTATCTAAGTAAACGTGTTATCCAAGATTCAGTATGAAGCTAATAACCCTATAACAAGGAATACCACAACGTTCGTCTATGTATCGTTCATCTCTTTTACGTTGCTCGATATCAGTAGAAGCTCACCCGAGGCAGTCAGCATGCTAAACCCATTGACCTACTGAGCAGGATCGCTTTCCCTTGCCTTCACAACCCATCGTTTCTTTTATCATGAAGCCGAGCGAAAATGTCAGCTAGTCAGATTCCAGACAGTAATAGCAGTGTTTTCTGGAACTGTTGTTTCATAACTGAGCCAAGGAACTCTTTTGCGTTTGTGAGAAATATCTACGGAGAAGTAACGTTTGTGTGTGTGGTGGAGCGGGGTAGTCTTTTTGTTATTCTTATGTCTACCTCAATATCTTTGTCGTTAATATATTTTGTAAAGAGTAATAACACTGGCACAGGGATATCGACTAATTAAAACCCATATATCATCTCATTGTTCTAGATAAATTCTGGATAGATCGTGATCTCGAGATGGAGAAAAGCATTCTTGTGCAAATCACAGTGTGTTTGTATTCTTTTTTTTAACACGAATATATGGATATATAAAGTTACTTTTTTTAAAAGTAACATCTCCTTCTACAAATAAGCTCGGTTTTCCACCAACCGCCGGCAATGTAAAGTCGTGATGTAAATGAAATGTCATTGAGTGCCACGTTAAACACGTAAATCAAGTAAATAAATAAATAAATGTTGCCAATTTTAGGTCAACATTTTGAAACACACTCGTGCAAACGTCCCTTTGGTCTTTTGACTGACCACAAACGGCGAGTATTAAGTTGGTCATCTGTCGCATCGCGTATTTTACATGAGAATAAGACCCCCATTAGAACTTCCCTTTCGGTTTGTTAGGCGAAGAAAAGTTCTGAAAATAATAAGTTTTTTCTTCAGCTCTATGTATGGATCTGAATAATTATTGATATAGAGGTTTGTGGTCAGTGTGATATTAAAACCTTATTAGGTCACATTTTTTTCACGAAGACTGTCCAACGAGGTAATATTCTGCTTTTGTTTACATTTTGGACTGGGCTTAATTGTTGACCCGAGAATCTTCAAGGGCCACTATTCTCAAAATTGAGCCATAATGACCTGTCAAACTTTTGATTGTGTATTTGATAAAGGCCGAATAAGGTATGTACCAGAGGTTTTTGGTCCACCGAAAGTTTGGGAATGAGCTATGAAATCAAATGTTAGCATTACGCCTTATGGGAAATTAGTTGTTGTCCACCTGTACTTATTAAACTGCTTAAGCTGTCAGAGAAATAAAGGGGGACAACCGCGTTTTAACCATGATTGACAACATTTTTCGCGGAATCTGGAAGCATTGTTTCTTAAATGGTTTTAGATGTCACTCGCGCGGGAATAGTTAATGTGCAAAAATGAAAAAAAATCCCTTCTTCCATTACGTGATAGAAACCCCCTAAGGTATATTATATAGCGCAGCCGAATAGCATTCGCGAGTCAATGGATGTTTAAGACTATACATTTGCGCGTTTCAAGGAGATCTGTAATGGTTAGAAAAGAAAGATCTGAACGTGCAAACAATGCCCACGTTGACAAACTAGTAGTTCCAGATAGCACTTTCAAGTAACAAAGAATACAAGAAACTCCGAAATAGGAAGACATGTTGGTATAGATAAAATATTTTGACTTTATTATACTATCATCAGATTTCATAATAAAGTCAAAATATATATCTAAACCAACATGACTTCCTTGTTCGGGGTTACTCTAATACTGTGTTGACAAACCTGGGGACTAAACCTCGTGGACCTTAGTCTACCATTCTATAAATAAACATTATCATAATTCACGAAAAAGAAAAAGAAAAGGAAAATCAAATGGCTAAAAAATTTAAAATCTACAACAACCTCATTGAATAACCTAGGAGGAGAGAGGAATAGAACAAAAATCATAGAAAGCCACAAAACCTAGAAATAAACACACTTACATGCTACGAACAAAGTGTCGCATTTCAGCTTATTTTATTTACTGGAAGATTTTAAACATGTCGTTTTTGTATTCGCAAACAGGGATTAATTCCTTTCAAGTTTTTGTTTGTACTTCAGTTGTAAATCTATGTAACCAAATCGTTTATTATCATTTTAAAACTATAATTATTATTATTTTCGACAGATTCCTCAATCAACAACTGTATTCAAGCTGTAATTATTGTTTTTTTCTATTTAGTTCATACTGTCTCCTAGCCCTTATTAATACGGACTGTTAACCCGTTATTATCTACGCCTGATGTTACAACAGTGAGGAAAGCAGCCTTCTGTTTTAAAGAGAATAATACATTTACTGTTGCATGCCAGTCAAACAATTAACAAGTACGCTTGATTGTTCATTTTCTCTTTATTGAACGCACTTGAAAATCTGCATTGAAATTTACCTACCTTATCCTGCTGTTCTCTGGTCCATTCTTTCATCAAGAAGGCTTTAAATGTCGGTTTTTCTGTTTCGGTGGCTCGTTTTAAATCCTTGTTAATTTATTGACAATGGAGTCTAGACATACCGCAAATATGTTATAAAGGGAGCTCGCGGTGAACTCTGTCACTTGTCAAATAGAGCCGTGCGATGACACGGTGGTGGTCAGGGGAAGAAACGGACCGACGACTCCAGACAAATTATGGGCGTCAATTTGTCTTTATGATTAAGTTAAATAAGGCTTAACTCTTCATTAAACAACAAAAGTTTCAAGCTACACGACTACGTTGTCTCATAACCCAGCCGATCCCCCTTGCATGTTCTGGATCGAAAACGAGAGTGCGTCGGAGCAATCAAAAAAGGTAATAAAAAATGGAAGAGTTGTATGGGACAAGAGAATTTGGCACGTGTTGAACACCGAATTACAAGTTGTTTTACGCCACTCTTTTACTAAATGTCATCCATTTATCCTTACATTGTACAGCTATGCAATAATGCGTTGGCAACTGTATTTGACATGTCATTGGTTTATCAGGAAAGATGCCTGGTTTGGGATATAAATCACCATATTCCCAATACACTTGGGTTCTTCTCCCACTCCCCAGTATTAATACGCTACATGGATTGGTCACAAGAGGAAATCCTTACCTCATTTAGAGAGTTTTGTTTGAAACTTCGTCTTAATTATACATTACTGCACCACTAAACAAAATGTGTGGCGTAAAAGACAGCCAATTTTTATTTTTTTTTATCATATATAGATATCTACACCGTCATCAAGCATAATGTATGGTCATATCCAAAGTTGAGAAAGAATTAAAATCGCATTCTAGGGGAAGTCACTTAAGTAGAGGTAGCAAGTATTTCTTTAACTGGTTGTACATTAAAATATATAAACACTACCATATGCCCGGAGTTAAGTTATTGGGATTATTCAAAACAATATACACACAATTATAAGTTGTCTCTGGAAAAGAAAAGAAACCCATCAAACAATGCAATCTTGTTGCTCATGTTCGGTGTCTCTGGTACAGTGCATTAATCAAACCTGATCTGTGCTGACTGTGGAAAAAATATATATGCTAATTAAAGCGTGTATGTTTGATTATCTTCGGTACAGGGAGTGGGAAGTCTATAGTAGCGAGAAGATTCGTTTCTGAGCATGTGTTGCTCAGTCGGGGGAGTGCGAGTCCTGTGAGAATAAAAAATTACAAGGATCCCAGTTTGAATCCCCAGGGAAACATTCAATCTGTTATCTTTCAACATCAGAATATATGCACTGGTTTGGGACAGCCCACTAGGAAGAAGCATAACGATAACATGACAAGGTCCGCGTGGCACGATGGCTCTGTCAACAAAACAATATATATATACCACCTTAACAAGTGTTTCGTGAGAATATTTAAACCTGTTAATACCGACATTTGCGGACAGCTCGTTTATTGCTCTATGTATATGGCTACAACAAGCTAAATCGAACCCAAAATTTATAAAGACAGAGGGGAAACTACTGATTATAAAATTATTATAAATACAACACATCTTTAATTAGAACAAACTTTTTAGGATGTGAACCCCTTTTTTACCTTACCCGGCATATCAACACATCTAGTAGTGTCTGAACGAACCATTTGTCGAAAAGTTCTGGGTTAAAGAATTTGTAATAATGATCCATAAGGATCCAAAAGATTTGCTTCCAGTTGTTATTACCTACAGTGTTCAGAAGAAGCTTAAAATATAAAACGTGTTTACATTAGAACTGAAATAATTGAAGGGTACTTGGATTTGGGAACTGTTAAACAATTAATATTAATTACCCCGAGGCAATAGATAAAATACTTTGATAACAGTCGCTATTACCGTGTAAATTCGTTTGACAAATTGTGTCAAGTACTTGGTATTTGAATTCATAATCAAAGACAGATACTTCACCCTGAATTGTCGGCCTTTGGAGAAAAACCAAGAATAAACTACGTTAAAACATGTTTGTGTGGATATAAACATGCAATGGACCAATGTAACTCTGCAGTCTATGGGGCCCACCCTCAGGAGGGTTAAGTTTAACACCTGGAAGCATTCCTTCAACTTTCCCCCTAGAATAAAATCCGCCAATCTTGTCCACGTGCAAGTTTTCAATCTTGGCTTAATTTAGATTTCATCATAGGATTGAACAATAATCCTGATACTATAAAATACTTAAAGGTTTACATGGAGCGGACCTGAACTTGGCTATGTCTTCCCACCTGTCAAAATCTCCGCCTGGGCCTAGCCGCTTTGGCCACTAGGTCCGTGCTCAGAATAAACTGTGCTAATTTAAACATACCCCAGGAGTCGTGTTTGTTTAACTGTCACGTGGTGTTTGTCGGTTTCATGGACATAATTTCCCTCCTTGGCAGACGGTCGCAGATCTATAAATGTCACAGCGCTTCAACAGGACAGGGCATATAATTCTGTGTTCTTATCACTGTTATGTCATCAGGTTAAAGTGGAACTCCTCGTCGAGATAATTTCTAACTTTAATTGACAAAGAGTTCTGCTACATTTTAGTGGTTTGTTTTTGGAAGAAAGAACTATTACGCCGTTGTATCTGGAGATAAAAGAGGAAGAAATATTCATTGGACATAACACAAACACTTTTTAGTTCCATCATTTGGACAAAGCAGTTTTAGTGACATCCAATTAGTTGACGTTCAGTTTGCTTGTCACTCAAATGATTGTGCTACATAATCCCATTTTTTGTCAAATGCTTCTGACATTGGGACAGGGGTATTTGTGTTGATTCATCTATGAGAGGACAGCAAATACTACACTCGACAAGAAGTCACAATGGTGGAATCTTAACAAAAAGACAAAAACAAACAAGCGGATGAACAAATAGTTAAATAAGGAAACACTTATCTTGTCAGGGGGCAAAATTGTGCAAGTCGCATAATTTGAAGAACTGTACCTCAATTGAGGGGCTAATACAACTGACCCAAGAATTCCACTGTCTTCCCAGAAGGACTCGCGCTGAAGGATCCTAATGAGGCATGGTAGCTCTACTACGCTGAGGGTGCTCGTTATTGGTGCAGGAGATGTTGGTAAATCAGGTAAGTTAAACCTGCAGAAAGAATACTACCGGTACTCTAGCGCACCGGCCATCCCCGTAGCTACTTAAAATGAGATAATTGTTCTAATATCGATGTTACTGTAACAAGCATATAGGTGATTGCGAATGACATAATTTAAGTTAAGCCACCTTTGACGAGGACTATGTTACCTAGTCTTCATTTTACCTTTATCATATTTCTGAAAGTAACCTGTAAATTTTAACATGTGTAGGATAAGTTTAATTTTTTAACGCTGACGGTTCAATGGCGCATGCCACACCATATCGTAGGAATGTCTGGTGTTTGCGCTGACAGCAAGTATCGCCTCCTATCCCCCTTGCAACACGTCCCTATCTTAAAGCGAGTGGCCCAGATCAAGTATCTTAGAGAGGCGAACCAAAGATCACGTTTACCAAGAGTTAATAGGATAACAATCCCCGGCTCTTGTCAAGCAAATGAATCATCTTTTAAAAATCTAAATTCGTTTAACGATGTATTTGTTTTGTTATTTCCAGTTTCGGAAAATCGAACAAAAATTTACTTGAATCAAACTGATACAAAGACAAGTTGATAGGCCTAGTGTGCTATACTTAAAGCTACACGCATCGACATTGACTTGCCATTTCTCAAAATTTGGTGAGAATTCGTTGTTGTCCTTAAAACAGGAATGTCCGCATTGACCACTTTTTATGAGGACTTACGTAGCTCTTCTGTAAGTGCTTGAGATACAAGTCTCGCACTTTCACGATGAACGAAAGCAAAGTCAGGTGTTTTTTTTTAAGCTTAATGCAATCTTTGTGTATGGTGGTTAGCATGAATAATTATAAATAATATTCTTCCAGATATTGGCCGAAATACACTTCATAGACAGACTCCTGAAATGTTAAACATATTAATAAACAACTATAATAAATAATATTAAAATAAAATCCTTATACTAATAAAAAGACAGTTGATCAATAGAGATATAAATAAACCAATAAATAAAAAATGTATTGACAAATGGTCTAAGCCGAGTAAACATACTCTTGAAATCGTGTGTGTAAAACACATACCTTCCCTACAAAATCTAATATTTGTAACCCTGTTCAGGAGCAATATAGCATGTAACGGTCAACCTGTATTGCCCGTATACAAATACTGTCAACACCCATTGTGTTCAAATGACGTATATACAGCGTTTACAGTGGCTTTGAACAAAAATATTTAATTACGGACAAGACCTTGAAAGTTGGGTGGAGATGACGTAATGGGGTAAACTTTTGTTTGGGAACCAGCTTACGTTTTCCGGAACCTTAAAACAAAGAAAAAAAGTATGCCATAAATTGATCTTTTTTACCTATCATACAATAAAGGGGATAAGGCTTGCCTTGAGTTTGATCCCATTGGATCAGATTCTATGGCATCTCGCAATCAATTGTTGGCGCACACAGGATTTTCTGTCCAATTTGCTCGAGCTATATTTTTGGGGATTTAACGAAGTGCTATTCGTAAGAGACATATAGGGCCACATAAACCATATGGAAATTATACCATATACCCGTAGTTTACGGAGTATGTTACCTTCATACTGGAACGACTCATACTAAATATCTCTCAATATTTATCGACCCCCTCCAATCCACAAAAACGAAGAGCAGGGACAGTTTACTTGAACGCCTGCCACAGCAACTATAAGACAAATAAGTTGTTGCCCCTTGTCGTTATTTGGATGCAGAAATTTCGCTCTGGACATCGACATTTTTTTTTATCTTGAAAATCAACAGTTTTAATCGCCCAGTCTTGGTTAACATTAGAAGATCTAAGGGGTAAAATCGAGCCCAACGCGAATTCAACTTGGTCATATACGACGAGAGAAAGTCTAAAAGAAAAGCGATTTGCCAGCTGAAGGCTTACGGATGACACCGGTTTCCTCTTGGCCAAGTGAAACACCCAATTAGGGTCAAACACAGAAAGACTTTTGACCTTGTTTTTCTTCCACACACCATTGTAATGTTTGTTTTTAATTATAACAGAGTTAAGAAAGGCATCGCTATGGTGGTGTTTGGGCTTTTCCCGATACACTTCTCTTACGCCAGTTTAAACATGATTTATGGCCCAGATAAATTTGGGTCAAAGTTCAAGGCTCATCGCAAGCACATTTCTAATATCGTTCGTTGTGGAGAGACAAGCCACAACAAACAGCTTTGTCAGGAGTATTTATGTGTTTGTCCTCAATGAATGAATGAAATAATGAATGAATGAATTAAGGTTATTCTGATTAAATAAGCAAATATGCCAGACAATGACAAGAGATAATTTATTAACCATGTCGATTGATTTTGTTATTGTTAAGTTAGGTAATTTCATGTATGAGTGCTGCTATTTTTTACCGATATAGAGCTGCATAACGTTTCTCCTAATATTATGTTGAATAAATTCCGTACTTTGCTCCGTTTCTTTGGCCATTATTGCTGCCATTACGTCATGTCAGTGAAATAGTCTTTAGTCATTCTAGTTCAACTTCGCCTATCTCCGGTACCGTCCGTCACCTACGAGTATCGGCTTAAGTGTAATGATCGGCCATTTTTTATTATAGCCCAATAGCGGTATATTTACCGCTGCAGGCAATACTTGTATCGCATGTAGATAAATGTATCCTAAAGGACATCAAGTGCATTCTGCGCCAATAAAATCGACATAGAGCAGGTAACAGCAAAGGAAATGAAGAAATAAAATGGAACTATTTAGCATAAAAAGAGGACGAAATGACCAACGCAACAACAGAATCAAGTCACGTGAACGAGTTTAAATTTTTTCATAGGTCGATCAATCAGATCAAGCTTCAGCAGCCTTGCTATGACGTACATATCTATATTTAAAATGTCTATTCATTACATACAAGGTCCGTCCCCGAAGTCAATCAATGGACAGTTTTATACAAATGAGGCTTTAGTGTGAAATTAATCCCCAAACAAATAAAGATATTACTACTTTTTTGTAAATGCTTCTATGTTTTAAATCCATTTAGTTTAACCTATGTGTTTTATGATGACATTTTAAAACTCTCTTGTTTAAGAGGCATTTAGAAGCTAGGCACAAAACAAAAACAAAGTTTTGATGGATTTTCAGCTTCAGTTGAGATTTGCAATCATTGCTTGAAAAAGGTTTTATCAATTATACGAAACGTCGCTTATCAATATACCTAGATGTCAGAAGTTGAAAATCCATCAGTTATGTTTTTGTTATATTTAAAGGTATCTGATATGGGTCGCAAATAAGAAGGCAAATGGGTCGATCAACTACATATAGACCTTTTCTTACTAAAGCTGAATTAAATATATATTTTTTTGGATTAAAGATTTAACTATCAACTCGATTTAAGTTTACATAGTATGCATATACTGTATTGCATCAAACGATTTGTTCCGAAATAACCTAAATGAGTTTCATGCTGTTACTCTAAAACGGTATATGATTTTAAATCCGTTCACTATTTACTTATCAGTTGAATAATCCGGTTTGCGTCCTTACGTACAATGTAAACAGACTAAAAGATTAATTCATTTCTATGTTTGTCTTTTATTTTTTTTTCCAGCTATTACGGTGAGGTTTCTCACTCGCCGCTTCATCGGGGAGTACAACTCTAACATAGGTGAGTCTGCTATAATAATACCAAATCTTCATACATCAATCATATCACACTTCTTTTGCCAGCCTGCTGAAAGTGTGCCAAACTTTTAAACTAGTCCATTAGCAAATTCCTCATTTTAACTTACTCCGTAGGTTAAATCTATGAAAAAAGTTACCGGTGGACCAAAATATTTTGTTCGGCGTTTCTCTATCGCTAAAATGCACCGTTATTTGTACTATCTAGTTCTATTAATAAATGACATGTCCTCCAGTTAAGGTGAAATTGTCTGAATCCGTATTCAAAGAATTTCTTTCTTGCGATGATTCTTGAGTTTTGTCAGGAAAGCTGACTTGTTAAGCCGTTCAATTATGAAGCATGAAGACAACGCTTAGTTCTTTCTACTGATAATCCAGATCAACATCAGCTGGTTAAAAATATATATCGTGGGTGGTTGGTTGGTTGGTTGGTTGGTTGGTTGGGAAGCTCCTTTTCCCTCGTGCTCTTTGAACCAAGGGGCATCAGGAAGCCGATTCGTGCTGTCCTGTTTTTGTCCTGTAAATTCTATCGTGGCGGCCTCTGTTTTGCCAGGGTCGTTTAGGGTGGTTTCCTCCACCGATTGGACTGGCACGCCGTCATACGCCGTAAACAGGTACTTTGACGGTTAAGGTATTGACAGCTTACAAAGCTCTCTTTTTTGTAAACTCAACAATCTGCAGGTCTGCTTGAAAAAGTAGAACTATCTTAGTACGAGTGTCACTGGTGTCATAATAAATGCTTATGAAATAATCATAAACTGTGTTATAAAAGCTCAAATAAATAGATTGTAGTAGTAGCTTTGACCAATGTAT
>JAVFBZ010164017.1:0-15981 GCA_032466195.1 Katharina tunicata
GCACCTGAAGAACAGAATGTTTCTTAATGACATAAGAACCACATGAAAACACATTATACTGTATGGTGGACTGTTCATGCCACGTCGTTTTAGACACAACATCGTTAACTGTTATATATACATATAAAATTCAACACGAGTCCACCAGAAGAAATAAAAATTAGAAAGACTTGAATTAAACGTGTCAAATTGTGTCCAATAAGGAAGCCGGTATATATGCCGGAACGCGACCGGAACGCGACCTCAGCGTGAAAAACGACCGAAGATAAAGGCAAATTCTTCTGGAATATAATCCCGTACGGTATAAATAGGGAAGCCGTTCACTTTTTATCAGCGCAGCCTTCTCAAAACTGGTTCGCAAAGACTAAGACAGGTCACTGGTTTAACGGTCTGTTTGGTGAAAAGTTAAAAAAATATGTGCGGTATCTGCATTAAATTATCCCTTACAGCCACTTGCCTTACGTTGTCTAAACAAATCAATATAAAATCGTGCGCATACTTAGGACCTCATTGTATATAGTCGTCAGTGTATAGCTTGTAAGCCATCCATCCCCAGACTCAATATATGCTTATATTCTGTTTTATGGATATCGGCGTCTTTCGTTCATAACAGATGACCCTGTAAAGCGAATTTGCAACAAAAAACCTTTCGTAACTATGTGAATACTAAATCTATTTTCCCAAACACAAAAATACGATAATCCTTTTCAAAGCATCAGATTGTAAATGTTTGCTTACGTATATATTTTTATCAAGAGTAATCACACTGGCACAGGGATATCGACTAATTAAAGCAGACAAATCATCTCATGTTTTAGATAAATTCTCAGAGACAAGTTTCTAGATAGACCTGAATGTCGAGTTGTTCTGGATAACCTATAGGCGCATCTCGAGAAAAGGCAATACATGTAACATGTATACTGTGAAGATAAATATGTGGCGAATATGTAACACATATAGATATTAGGTATGGGTGATAAGAAGCACATATAGATATCCTTTAAAACTGTACCTTCGTATGTGATCACGATCACGTAGAGCGGTTGTAATAGTCAATTACTAATACCAAATATGTATGTTGTAACGTTAAGCAATACGATCCAGCGGCTGATTTGATTGATTGATTGATTGGTTGATTGTTTGATTGTTTGCTCGATTAAGAAAAAATACCGATTACGTCTGTATTATAGCATTCCTATGAATGAGTTAATTTCTAACTTTACAGCAACCATGCACAGTAAATGCGCAGCTCTGTATCGTTAATAGTCGAACATGCATCATTGTATAACAAGCAACGAAAGAGTACCGACAGAGATGTAAATTCAATGGTAATGATGGTGTCTTTAACCACATTTGAGGATTACCATAGCATTGTTGACTTGTACATTAGTGTCATCCAAACCACCCATAGATTTACACCAATTTTTCAAATCTGAAAGTTATAGTTAGTTTACATAAGCCTTATACACTTTAACGCGGAGTCAATATGTAATCCCTAACTATATAAACATATGTCAGTTTCGCAAGGTTTATTTGCTTAGTATTATACAACACTGTATAACTATGGGTGTTTTCATTTTGAAAACTGAAATGTGAAGGGAACTGGCTTTTTGACGATTCTATCTCAAACGAGTAAAAAATCAAAAATTCGCGTGGTAGTACGGTACTCATTCAGCTGTCGTATACAAAGTAAACAGCTCATACCGCCACCTCTAGTACATGTAAATACGTATATAAGCTTTACCTCAACTGGTGGGAATAACTCTCCACTCGTTTGATGTAGGGTACTCCAATCCAGCACCCCGGGGGAAAACTCCTTGGGAGCTACAGCATTCAGAACTTCAGTCGACATAGTATTTTGTAACGGCAGTCAATTTAAACAACTTCCCTATGCAAAAGTCAAACCGCTATGTATGGCAGACAAGATAGAACGTGATATAAGTGTGCCTGATAAAAATATATATACATATAGAGTAAGACCTATATACACTCTTAAAAGTATATGGCAACCCTTATAGAGATTTGAAATGTTATGTGAATGTTAGCATGGAAACTATGTCGCCCCCTGAACAATAATGTAGGTTAAATTCGGATCACTAGTTCTACAAGCAGAAAAATAGGCTACAATTTGTGACCGAGTCTATCCGTAAACCTCGTATGCGTCTTTGCATATTACCCGCTTTACTTTTTTGTTTATATTAATGGCTGCTTGTGCATTTGACATTGGTCTGTGAGTGTGTGTGGAGCTTATACAGTGTCTGGGCTGACAATTTCCAGTAAGTTTTGGGTAGTTACCTAAAGCTCGTTGTTTTCTTTTTTTCATAATAAAAGATTGAAATTTCGTATTGACAGTGTTGGGGTTTATGGATTAATGCAGTATAAGACTTGTTCCTTGTCGACATAGGCCTATATCACAGATTCTACACCGTATTTTATTCATTTGGAGTTACTAATTATGAGCCAGCCTTTACCGAACATGTGGCAGAATTATGTTAGAATCCAATCAAACTGAAACGATCAAAGTGCGTGAAATGCAGTTCGATAGTTCGTTCATTGCATCATCAACAGATTAATAAAAAAATAAACAGAAAGTCGATCTAAAATCGAAAAGAACTGTAGAAATGAAACGGGTATGGTGTGTTTTTCAGGGTAAATTCAGACATATACATAGTTTGGAATAAGATTTTTATTTTTTTTTGACGAGTTACAAAAGTAAGAACGTTCAACTTTTGTGGAAGCCTATACATTTTTTGTCAAATAATCACACGTGTGACGTGTCGGCTATCAGAACGATATCTTCATCTAACGTGTCGGCTAGATATATATATATAGGCTACACGTGCATCAACAAACCGCTTTGCCTCCGATGACGGAATAAACTCGAATAATTACACGCTTTGGGTATGTCAAAGCAAAACGAAACTTGAAGTTTCACTCATCGAGAAATCTAACGTTACTTCCTATTCTTTTATAGGCTACTTGAACAGATCACAGCATGAAATAGACCTATAAGTTGTAAGACAAAGTTAACTTGGAGCATACTACCAAACTGGTTCTAAATGCATTGTTAGCCTATTATGAGTATGTGAATCCCTTTCATTTACCATTGACCCCCTCTCGAGACCCTCTGAGATTTGTGCACCTTTACTTTGATGTGCCGCATAGTAAAGGTAACGCGCGAAGACAAACAGCATTTACACACACGTCTAAAGCTAGATTTAGTTGGAAATAGGCGCACTGTAAGGGTAAGCTTCATATCGCAGCCATGTGCGATTTTTTGCATCGTCTGGGCTAGCTAAAGTACGAATAGCTTTGATCATCTGTGGCTCACAAAGTTCACTTGTTGAGAAGTTAGTTTGCGTCGCCTGCCGTCAGCCATTGAAACCGACACACCGCCAATCAATCAACTTTGTTCTGACAACAGGCTGTTCCAGTACCCTCCCGCACCACTCAAGCCGTGTCTGGATCAAATCCAGTTCGACGTTATTCGTGAAATCGCTGATAAAAGCGTTAAGATCGTTTCTTTGGACTTATACTTTTGTGCTCCCATTAATTTCTGCCACGAGAAGTTCATTTTAGAGATTTTAAAAAGGTAAGCTGCGGACAAGTTGATGCGAAGGGAGGGGAATTTACGCGCCCACATCGTATTTGGACGACTCACTTTGAAAAATGGAGGAGCGAAGCAGGGCATGATACGGTAAGCCTACAGACATTCATTCTTATTTACTACTTCATGGTAAAAATTTGATCTCTATGTATTAAGTGTGTATTTATCTTGCTTTCCGTGTATAGGGATATGCACCAAACTATCGCTTCTTTATTCGTTCAAACGGGGTTTAGACTAGATGCCGGTTTATGAAAAGTCGCTGCAGAGTTTAGCCCGCTGTGCCTTTTCTGGTTCGACTTAACAATATACAAGTTTATATGGCGAATGTACATACTTTCAGGCTCCTTTGCTAGCCATTTTTTTGGAACGATCTTCGGTTCTTTGATTCCTAAAGAGGTTATACTGCTACGTGGAAACTTTCTGTTGGTAGTGTTGATGTATTAAAGTGCACTTCGATAGATTTTTTGTCTTTACTTTTGGCGCCCATCTCTTTGTATAGAAGACATGTGTTATTTACACCTGTATAGCTCATACGTGCTCTCAATATAACATGGCGTGTTAAACCCACAAAACTTGGAACGCATTCCTTTGTGTATAAAATCGCATTCGGAGACTTTATTCGTTACATGATCTCTCAATTACCTGTGTTTATGACCCTAAGCCTTTATTTATTCGTTCATATTGGACCTGCTTAAGCTATAAATTCAAGGACTTTAATAGTTATGTAAGGGATATCTCTATTCTTGGTTTCATATTGATACAGAACTAGTTGAGAATTGGATATTGGAATGGTATTTCGTGGTTATCAAACACCCCTGGATAAATTTTAACTTTCACGAACACAAATTTTCTTCCAATCCTAATAAAGGTTGACACATACTTGTTTTTTTAATTTTTTTAACTTTCTCACACAGACATCAAATTTGTATGATTTTCCTTGGTGGACAAACCTTTTAATAAAGTATCTAGACGTATAAAACTATTTCATCCGTTTTATCAAAAAAGTCCACTTTCATGTGAATAAAATGACAAATTCTGTATTTCTAAGTCTGCACATTGCGGTAGTCTTGACATTATGACTTTTGTCTAACCTATAAGCTCTACAAAAACATATCTTAAAAGTTGTTATCCACACGGAAGTTTCTTTCCGTGAATTTATTTCACTTATATGCAATATTGCTTTTGAATGCTTTAAGTATGCAACAGTGGATGTTTCCTTGCATGGAACTATTTTGTCCAAATCACTTGATGTATAATGAAGAACTCTGAGAAAAGCCAGGTAAAATTTATTTAACAGAATTATTAAAGTGAGGAGGGATATATCACTGTAACATTATGAAGAATACCAATGTTATCAAATCTTGACTTTTTTTAAAAATCTGTTATTTATCATTGACAAGGAGATAAAACTATTCTATGACTGCATTCACACAAACAAAAAACATTCTAATATAGTATTGGGTGTCTACACTGAAACTGACCCTGTACACTATATTTTGTCACAATTTCATAAAAACAAACAAACAAACTTAAAATTATTAAAACCAGGTCAAACTCATATAGTTATCAACTGGGGTATTATGTAGGCTACGGCTGGACATTCATTGTAACCAGGAAATCAGTAACCTGGCCATCGGGCATTAGGGCATGTCAATTATACCCCAATACTTTGTTGATGATAAACTGATTTGTAACAGAAGTGATAGATATATTTCATGTGAAAAACAAAACAAAAACAAATACATGTGAAACTTGTTACTGTTATCAGTAGAGAGTTATTCAATCAGTTTTCATGGTTGTAACCAAAAATAGATTTCTCCACTGGAGAATGAGGTGACTGTTTATTGTGGCTCTTGATTATTGCTGGATTTAGCTTATCCTAATCTTGCGCACTATCTTTTGTTTATTAATCAATGGGTAGTGTGTTAGTGGACAAACCAGTGTAAACTAAAATTCACCGGGGCTATTATGACACCCACAGTGCTGAATACGGTTTTTGATTTAGTGAAAAGGTGTCAGACAGGTTAGGACGTCTCTACCCCTAAGGGACAACAAAAGACTTAAAGGGTGTCTGACACCCCTACCTCACTTACTGGACAGCAACGTGTCGGACACTGATACCTCCAGGGAGAAACTTGTTTATGGCATGAATGGATGATGTAATCAAATTTCACATTTTATCATTACTTTCATCAATACTGTATAATGATATGTGGACAGTGTTATTTTTTTCAACTCTGCAGGTCACACATTTTTTTTTTATGATTGCAAAACTATGAGAGAAATAGGTATAGTGTGTTTATATTATATGTTTGTATTCAACAGTGTTGCCGTTGTTAACATGTACATCTGCCTACTTTAGTTCATTATTTAACATGTGTTGGGGTCCCTTGCCGTGCTGGAATACAGTCTCCGCCATCATATATGACAAATGTTTAAGTGCCCTTGAGCACGACTATGTTAAACAACAGTCAATCCACTGCTGTGAAAAAGGTGCCAATGACGTGTGTACAGTTTAAGCCGACTTAGTTACGCGGACTTTGAATATTTTATGAAAATGTTAATAATTATATAATTGGAAAAAGTTTGGTGCAAATCCCCAGCAAACTGAACCCTGTTCTTAAACTGAGCAAGGTTCATGTAGCCATCTTTCTGTAGATTTTCTCGCAAAGCTCACAGGCTCTGTAGTTCTAGTATTATAAGAATGATACCCTCACCCACATGTTGTCATTCTGAAATTCTAGATCTGTGTTAAGCAACACCTTATTACAGTTGTGTAAGAGGGAATCCCCATGGGCACACTACCCTAAAGGAAGAAGAAATGATGCTAATTAGGTCAAATAAGAATGTCTGGTAGAGAGATCAGGTTTTAGCTGGGTGTCTACTATGACAGTATCTTTAACTCAATCAAAGTTGGGAAACAGTTCAACTGCTAAAGTCTGTCATTCCTGGTATCTTGTTCTGGTTGTTCATGTGGGTAAATTGTGTGAAAATGCATACATCTTTATTCATGTTTCTCCTAAACATAGCATTAGCCAGAAATGAAAAAGAGGGTGTCTCAAATCACTATTTTCACAGAAACAGGGTGTCACATTTGACATTTTCCGTATCTTTTCCATTATAAATTAGCTTGAAATTGGGTGTTTCCAATGGCTGCTAAGCTTGGGTGTCTTAAAGACACTGAGACACACAATGCTCATAAAATGATCTGGAAATTCTCTCTATTCTAATTCTATCTTCGGACCAGAATAGTTATTTTTTTTCACACAGTAAGTCTATTAAGGAAGCTTTCTGATGGTTCTTAAAATGGCAGGGTGGGTTTCATGAGGTTTCTTCAAGTTCTTCTCGTTGTTCCATCATACACCAGTGACCTGCATTGAAAGTCGTCATATAAGTGAAATACCTGTAGCCCATTCAAACACCAATCAAATGAATAAATAAATCGTAATTATATCCTTAGATGATTAATCCTCATGTAAATTATTGAGTGTTTGGAATCAAGTGTTACTGCCACTCGTGTGTATTCCGTGCTGGTTGGTGAAAGATTCCAGTTACCTTGCCTTGGTGCATCTCAAGATGGGGAGATCTACTCGTTTCATTTGAACCTGATTTGTTGTTGGCAAATTCCTAAATTTGGTATTATGTTTGCTTTGTCTTGACCGCTACCTGGTCATTTTTACTTTTTTCGTAACGGTGGCTCCATTCAGGCACTGTGCTGGCGTACGTTCAGAGAAATGGTTTGAAGTTTGATGTAAAACTATTAACAAACATACAAATCTATGTCTTGTTCAAGCTGACCATTTCTTTTCTGCGTGGGTGAGAACTTCCGGTGCCATGTTGCTTGCTAAGATAAGGGGTTCAGGTAACTTCAGGAAGGACATTTGTTAATCCTGATTTTCTCCCTGTCATTGTCCCTGCCACATTTATTTTTTTGCCAATGTCATCAAGGATTTCATGAACCCCTCAATTGGGCTGGCACAATGTCATATCAGTTAAATAATCTTGTTTTCTTGTGTATGATGTCAAACCGCAATCAAAGGTGCTGCATTCTCAGTTACATGTAGTGCACGTTACTGTTATAGCCAGTATTTTCATCATTTCATTGGTTTTGAACCTGAATCCTATTTTGTGCATCTGTTCTCACACTTCATTCTGACAAACAGCCGGAATGTAGTCCCAGAGACAGAAGAAGGCTAATCACATCATAGTTTGTTGTCATTTATACACTCAGCTAATGATATAGGTAAACATAGGTGTGTGTGTGGCAAACAGATCATCACTATGGTTTTACCCAGGCAGCTTTATTGACTACAAGTGTTTAGAGCCATCATCACCCAACATACTGTAACATGACTAGCTGTTACTTCCCTGCAGGTTTAATTATGAACTGTTTTTATGATATGACTTGCCTATTGGGCACCTTCTTGCAAGTTCACAAGACAGTTAGAGAATTGTTTTTCATGGATATGCTTTAACTTTGAAAGGGTTCATGTACATGTATACCAGGATTCAGTTGCTCATTGATCTGTTCAACTTCTGACACCATCATTCAATTTACCGCTAGCTTGTTGTTATTAGCTGGAACTCATTTTTTCCACCAAACAGCAATTCAAACTTGTCAATGATATATTACAGTATAAGTGAAGTACCTTTTAAGTACAACATTGGACACCTAACACAGAAATACATGCATACGCTCAAAGGGCTGAGTCAGTTGGCCATTTTGGCTTTCAAAGAACCAGTAAAACTGGGGATATCTTTAAAAAATTCAAACCTATATAGTTCAATTTCTTTGCTATATATTGGGATTGCTGGGAACTACCTGTCCCCTGGTGCTCTTTGACCTAAGGGGGGTCAGGAAGTCAGTTTGTCTGCGAAGTCCTTTTTTTGGTCCTGTCCTTGTCTTGTGACGTCCTTGAATGTCGTCAGTGTCGATCATTTAGGGCAATTTATTTCATCCATGGGCTGGCTGCCATGGCTGGCTTGCCTTTATATAAGACTGTAAAATAACCTTAATGAATACGGCATTAAACCCCAATCAATCGGCTTTATTTTGAATGATTCTCTCCTAAATCTTTTTGTCAGAATGGAATGGCCCAATATGGTCAAATTATCTTAATTGTTAAAATAAAATGTGATATTTTAGTTGTTTTCCTATGTGAAAAATTTGCCAATGAAGATTTTTTATTTTTTTTCTAGATGTTTCAACACAGTTTTTTCAGTGATGACATTCTCTAGTTGTGGAAGGTTTTACCGAACAGGAAATTGTTGGAGTACTTCTATGTTACAACACCTTTAAAGGTATGTTGTTAGATTTTTCCAATATTTGTTTTTTAAATATGATCTGCCATGGAACAAAATCTGTACAATACAAATACATATCTTGTAAATTAAAATAATACCCCCGCCCCCAACACACACACAAAAGCAAAATAATGCAAAAAGAACTCAAACATTTTATGGGATGTAACAACTTAACAAGGCCTTTTTCTTCAATATGTTTCTACGAAAAGCTTAGAATGGCTGGGGAATTTATTGTACTTTGTAAGTCTGGTAGAAAATCCTCTTCTTTTTATTACATAGTCAGAGATAGTTACAGGGTACACTTATCTCAGCAGATACTGTGTTATGTTCTTGCTGCCTTTTTAACCTCCAGCACACCTAATTCCTACCAGATGGGTTTTAATACCATGATCAAGTCTTGCTGAGTTAGGCATATGGAAACTCCTCAATATCAGCAGATTTCAAGCAGCCTCTGTTTTTTTAAAGCACATTTGGGATATTATTTCTGTACATTTTCTATGTAGAGCATGTTTATATTTCCAGAGGAGTACCATGTGTTAACATGTAGTCAGGTAGTGACTGCTTGGAAATTGTTTAAGGTTTTCATCCCTAGTTTAAAAAAGAAATGTAACTTTTCAAAATTTGTCGGCTTTTGAAATAAGAATGTACAGGCGGATTGTTGTCAGTGGATTGTGAAACAATTTCTGAGGATCTATATTTATTTTAAAATTTTACAGTTTTCGACAAAAAAACATCAATTTTGTTGAGATTGTCAGCAAAAACTTGGTTTTCTATTCGAGAATGGAACTTGAATTTGTTCAAAATTTGTTTTTCGCTTCTTAAATACTACCTTAAGGATGTTGGCTTTTTTAATTTCATTTTTAATATTACATAGCTTAAGGCTATAAGTCAGAATGTTGTTGTATGGATTTTGAGGCATAGGTTGACATGTAGTTAACCAGTGTAGTTTCTTGACTATTGGAATGAAGGAATACTTTGGGGACAGATGTTTAACAGATGGTACTTCAGATCTTTGTACAAGATTGAGATTCATATAGATCTAGATAGATTTCTTCACATCAATTACACTGCAGCAAAGTTTGCAATATATATATATATTTTTCAGGTCTATCTAGAAACTTGTCTCTGGGAATTTATCTAGAACATGATATCATTTTTCGGCTTTAATTAGCTGATATCCCTGTCGACTGTGTGCCAGTGTGGTTACTCTTGAAAAAAATATATTTTTGTCAAGAGTAACCACACTGGCACAGGGATAATATATAGAATCTGATTTGTTTCACATTCCCTATGCTAATATAACTGAGCACTAAAAAAGTGAACAACAATTATGTTTGTTTCTAGCTTTCAAGAACTTAATAGTTTTTGCATACATATTTAGATATTCTTTGCATTATATATTTATTTTTGTATAAATGTAAAGAAAGAAAATTATGCTCACTAGTTGTGGCTGCAGGAAAGATATCCAAGCCAACATTTGACCTCTGAGTTCTGTCCCAAATACAAATTGCAGTTAATAAAATGTTTAACATCACAAGGTGGATACATAGCATTAGAATACCGGGTAGTCCACATGGCAAATTGTGCAATATGCTATAGTTTAAAGTATTGGAGACAGTGATTTGCTAAATGCGTGATAAGATTTTTCTCTTTTCAATTTAAGCAGAATGAAACTGTTGTGTTTCTCATCAGAGGACCTCATGTCTCTGTGTGGCTGAACTTTAACATTATTTGCTGTCCAATTTATTTTTTTCTGCACCTTCTTTCTGGTCTCCGTGGTGCCATGGAAGCATATGTATACCATCATCCTTCTGGCGTAATTCAATATAGGAGGAAACACAACTTAGCTAATCATGCTGTTAGCTGTGCCTGTAGGTTCTAGCTGTCAGTATGTGCTGTGTGCTGTAGTGCAGTACATCGATATAACCATGAGTCATATCTCAATATCTAATTGTTCATTTGACTAGCCTTCAGCTACCAGGATTAACTCTTCATCGATAAAATGTTGGGTTTTATGTGCTGTCGTCTTCCGCTCGGTTTTCAGAAAGGTTGGTTTATTTTTATGCTTTAATTTAATGTATTATGCTATAAACGTATAGTGTTATAGTGACTTGTAAATAATTTAACTCAAAATGGCTGGTCCATGTAACGGATGGTTTGGGTTAGAACTGTTACTTTTTAATCGTTCAGAATTCTGTATCATTTCTGTTACTTTGTATGTTAAACTCAATGTATAATTACATCAAATATGCTACATGTATAACATATTTTCTGATCAATATTTCTTTAATTTTTATGTTAACTCAAAGAATTAACAATGGACAGATTATTATTTTAAATGCTCCAATTATAAAACTTTTCCCTGTCACCATACAAACTATCTAAATCAGTTTTTATGAATGATTTGTGAGACATTCATATTAACAAAACTAAAGAAGGGGCTATTTTTCAGTCATAATTTGAATGGAAATCTCAACTTTCCCCCCAATTGGCAGTCCCATATTGACTAGTTTTCTCGATGTTCAAGCGACAGAATGACAAATATGTTGGGTAACTTAATAGACAGCTGAGATGGAATTGTTGTATAAAATAGGGCAGCTGCTGACTGAAGACTATGGGTCTTGTGTGTGGAGAACTCTGTTTGCAGAACAGAGACAAGTGATGAATGGTGTTATGTCTTATTTGACTGATAAACTGATAGATGAAATCATCACTTGGCAAACGTTTTCTTCTGAATGAGATCATCGCTTTAACTTAAATCCAAGGGCATGAAAAGCAGTGATGGCTTTGTATGTAGATGATTATAAGGATTGCCATCAAAATATAATACATGTAGAGTACAAAATGTCCACTTTACACTAGAAAGGAAATAGTTTATTTCTCAATTAAATTTTAACCAACTGATAATCATATATTGTTGTTGTTGGTAGGCTTATTATTAAAGAAAGCATTGCATCTCCCTTTCTTTATAGACATCTTTTAACTTTAATTTCGTATGGATAACACCCAATTTTGTCTAAAATGAAGTATTGTTAGAACTGGTTAGAACTTAGAAGTTGGCTAAGCTTTCATCACTCTGTTCATCTGGTATCATTAGGTGTAGGCTGATAATACTAGCTTTCCTTAACTACAAATACATCTAAGCCCAAGAAACCATTTTTCTGTGATGACCAGGCCTGGGATGTCTGTCGTCTCAGTGATCAGGCGTCTGTGCTGATAGGCCCACCTGTCTGACAAGAGATCTGTTTTTCTCTTCGTTAAGCTCTCGTAAAGATGACTCACCTGCTTCACCAATATAACTGATACCAGGAATCCACGCAACTTTGTTTGGTGTTCACTGATTCAACTTTATGGTCACCATAGCAACTATGATCCCATGCGCTCATTCATATCCCCTCTAGAATAAAAAATGGATTTTGTCCGATTACATCAAGCTCTTCCAGTATGACTAGTTTTGGTGACCTCAGTTCCCGCTTACTATTGCCACCTCCATTTATTTTTATTTCTGTTTGTAAAGGATCTCCCCCATTAACGCACTTTTCCTACATGTGACATAAGATTCACTTTCTTTATTGTTGTTAAGCATATTTAAATAATTTTGTGTTCAATTTTCTTTTCCTAATTTGCCAACATTTGTTCAAATTTTATACGTGTTATTTATCATATCGCCACCAATCTAAGCTTAATCGATATTACTGTGGCCTGTGATGTGGTTCAGTTCGTTCAGCATTGGGCTGCTGCGTCCCCTTCACTGTACACAGGAAAGGTTCAAATCCCCATGTGGATTTATGTGCTTTCTTCAAGGTTTACCACCATACACCAGCAACTCAAAATCGTTGTACTATACATGTATACTCTTGAGTATGACTTTAAACACCAATCAAATAAATAAAAAATTCAATCAGTTGCACTCTCAATTAAAAATATTAAAAACCAAAAGTTAAATATTGGTTGCCTGCAAATGTTCTGCATAATAGTTTTTACTTTTACTTTTAACTTAAAAAAAAACAAACATTTTCAGTCTGGTTCTGGCTGATTATCAAGGGTCAGAAAGTCAGCTTTCTTTGCTTACTTACCTACCGTGATGCCTAACAGTCTGAGTGTGTCATTGGATAAAATTGTCAAACTCAATGGTGCTGTGGCCCATGTGAAATCAACAGAGGGATTTCTCGGTAATATAGTTTAAGCTTGGGGAAAGGGGGTATTATTTGTGGAGAGATATGGGCTTGTGGTAAGCTGGGGGAAGAGGGCATCCAGAAACCCCCACAAAAACCCTGTACTCAACACCCCTAGGTCACGTCCAACATGCAGCAATGGGAGAGAAAAAGCATCACTGTATACAATGCTTGGTATTTTTTCTCACAATGGAATGTCTTATCCAAGCCCTTGTCCAAGCCACTGCAGACTTAACAGATATCTTTGTGCCAAAACAATGTTGAGCTAGGCTGCTTTGAATGTGGTACAAATATTTCAAATTTAGGAGGCTATGAAATCTGCGAGGTAATACTATGCATTTTTTTCTTTCTAGCTGTTGTAAAAATAGCTGGTTGGTTTGAGGATTTCTGAGTGGCCATCGTGATATAGCGGGAACTCAATGTCGCTATGATTAGCATAACCTTGTTTGCTGTTCCCCCACCGGAGATATAAGCAATACCGTTGAATTTCAACGCTCGCTGTTTTCCCAAACTCTATAAATATTTAACAGGCCATGACAATAAGCTCTATCTAGGCTTTGTTCTTTTTATCCCTTCCAAGCTGGTAAAGAAAGATCTATTCGCTTTTCAAGTGTCTTCATTTTATTTCATCATTGTGTGTGGTTTACGCAATAACAAAACAGTAAATCTGTCTCAAGGCATATTTATGACCAGCTCATCTGCTGGGTTTCATAAAACAGTCAGAAGTTTGTTAGCAAGATAAGAATTTCTGCCCAATGGCAGTTAAGTGAGAACCTTCATTTGTAAAATGGCAGTGTAATATTCCCCAGCATTTCATATTTCTGTCCCTCTTGGGAATAATTTCCACTTGTGCATTTCAGAGTTGAATAAATTTAACACGCAGAAAAGAAAAAAGCTTCTAATACATAGGCCTACTTATTTAGTTTATCAAACTGTTATTAGATTTGTACCATGCTGCTGAATCAACTCGATTCCACATTGTATTCAATGTCAGTTACTAGCCAGGCTCCACCTCGGAAATTAAACAGCCGCTGTGTATTAGAAAGCTTTAATATGACTATACATTCACCTCTCTACTGTAACATAATTAAAAAAAATGACTTTCTTTGACTTTAATACTTTTCTGGTCAGCTGTTGAATATGCCGACCAAGCAAGTTTTGACTATTACTATGATGAGCCGTATAATGATGGCTGATGTGTATATTGTATGGCGTAGAAATAGATGTAGGCTTAGCCGCTAAATAAAGATCTTTTTTCTATAATCACAAGCTGAAGTATAATACTGGGACTGTGTGTGAAAGTTTGCTAGATGAATACACTAACTTTAACTCACAATTCTGTCATGATATTTTAACCGGTGGTCTATTATACTTTCCCATGTGGCGTTTTTGTAACCAGTCCTGCTATGAATAAATAGGGGTTACAATGTAGACATGTTAGGGATAAAGCCGTCTATACAGGGATAGTTTACCTGGCATGGAGCTCTGAATAGCACTCCAGTTTTGTAGGTAATTGCTCGAGGGCAAGTTTGTATATATTTTTAGTGAACTCTTTATAGTGTGTTAGGACAGCTTTAAGTAATGGTTCTCTAATCTTATGGCTTAAGGTATTATGTAGTAACAGCGAATAGATAACCCCTTAATTGACACTAAGATACAATTTAATTATAAGCTTGATCTGTACGAGTAAACCTGTTAGTACTGTTGTCTTTACTTAATGCTACAGCCATTTTAATAACTGACATCTTGCCATTTGCAAACAGTTCTTGTAATACAGTAATGGTTAGTTTTGTTTAAACATTTAATAATTACACTTATATACATGTATGTCCAATTTATATATATGTGTAGCCTACAAACATAACCGTAGACAGTACATGTTTTTGCAACGCTAATTAAGATCACAAATTGTTAAATGAGTGAATCATCACACGTCAGATGAATCAAGGAATTAGTGATAAATAGGTGTGTTTTTTTTCTTATTTTCTCTGTTGTGAAGATGTAAATGAAATAATCTCAGTAAGATTGACTCTTTATTCTTATGGGAATTCAGGGTTAATGGGATAAGTATTATTATAAGTACATGTATATATAGTTTTTCGTTGCATCAGACTGTTGTCTGTGATTTGCTTTCATAACAATACATAATGTTGTATAAGTTGATGCCACAATTTTCTAATATAGTTTTTCGTTTGGTGGTATTATTCATCTAAATGTTCAGTTCAATTTAAACATCCATGCATATAAAAAAATAAATAAATATAGCATTGTGGACTAAAGTGGTTGGTGCATGTATGAAACGAAAACACTATGGATGTCCAGGTCTAAGCTAATTCATTGTCATGTTGAAAAACTGGATTTACAAGATACTAGAAACACTAAGTTTATTAAGTGTTTCTGGAAGCAGAATAGATAATTCATTGTCAGAAACAGACTGCTTTGACCTGTTTCTCAGGAACTCTATGCTGGGTTGTCTAGAAGTGCCAGTAAACAATAGAATAGATGATATGAAGCAATTGTGTGACCACATAGTCTGATAGTTGCTCAAGAGTTCATTTGAGTTAGAATTTTGTTGCTGTCAATAACAAGTTAGAAAATGAAGTTTGAAAAAAAGGAAAATAGCATTTTTGGAGATAATGACCAATTGTTTTCAGGCTGTGTGATTCTCAAAATCATGATTCAGTTTTTGAAAAATAAAAAAAACTCTTTCACTGTGTTTCGTTGTTTAGCCGATATTAAGGTCACCAATATGTCGAAGTAAAATAAAAAAACAACTGTGTGGGAATGCGATCTCTTAACTGGTGTGAATAAGGCTCTTGATAATCCACTGGCATGCAGTTATCTCACTATTTAGATTCAGTGATAGGTAAGTTATTTGCATCTCTCTATACATGT
>JAVFBZ010164028.1:0-10586 GCA_032466195.1 Katharina tunicata
TATCTAAAAACTAGGTGAAGTTCACAGATACAATGGTCGGCATTCCATAAGATTAACAAAGTTCTATAAGGGATTTAAGACATCAAGAGATCCGACCCTTATCAAATATTAATGAAAAGTACATTCAAAATTTACATTCATATAACCCATAGTTAGTCTGTAAAGTAACGATAACAGCATTTATGCGTTAATTGATATAGAAGGGAGTTTTGTCCGAACCAGTAGGTTCTTTAGAGTTGTGTTTCTTTTGTGCGGTATAAAATGTCTCTGTAAGAAATGTTTAAGAATTTAGAGATTTTGATACTCCGGTATAAGGAGACAAAAAAACATCTCCAGTGTTTTTCCATCTGAAGTTAGGGCTGGTCATCTTGGAATACAAAAGGAATAATGTCTATCTTTGAGCCTTTACCTGGTTCCCAGTTGAACCCTAATGGGTAAAAAGTTTGAAGTGTATTAATCAAATATACTTCTCTTTCCAAGCGTTTCTGTTTGATTTCCCCTTCAAATGGTTTCACTTCGGCGCGATTTCAAAATGATCTATAACCGAATGATCAGGAAGGGGAAACTTTTCAGCTATTGGGAAGATCAGCTGTAATCTGATTGAACTCAAATGACTGTCGGATTTTAAACTAAGGGGAGTTTTAATTGAACCAACATGCTGTTTCAGACACTTTTTTCAAGTGATGAGATATACCACATTTTTAGAATCACTGTTCAAATATCCAGCAAATTATAAACATTTCTAGTCTGTTCCCCTACGAAGAAATTCCTATCTGGCAGGTAAGTCAAGCTTACATCTTGTCTTCGTGCATTTAGATGATCTACCTGACAATATAACAGGGTGATTCTGGAGTTTTCGTACAGGTCCTGAGTCTGTTAATTGGCCTTCATTATAACTGTTCACTTTTTTGTGGGTTGCGGATTTAATCTTGCAAAGAAGTTGCGGGAAATATCCTATCGGAATCAAGGCCTTTAACAGATCGGGCCTAGTTGAAGGAAACAAGTGTACTACAATTCTTGTAAAACCTTATTATTTTGGATTTAATACTACTCATAAAGGTGTGTGGAGGAAGAAAATATTTCGCATGGAGTAGTTGATGTATGTTTATAGAATACCCGATAATCCAAAATCCCCGTTGTATCAAAATTAACACCTTTGTAAATCTAAAAAATCAGGGTCGTAGTTAGCTGAAGTTGAATGTTTAGGTCATGTTGATTTAAAGTAGAGATGAAGAGATTTATCTAATCGCTTGAGTGCTGCCAGAGGTAAAAATATCACCCAAATACCTAAGGTACAACATGGGCTGTTAAGCACACTTTCCAAGAGCTTCGTGAAGATGGAGGCAAGATGGAGGCAAATGGGTGTTAACCTTTTGCGCAAAGCACTGCCCTTGGTCTGCTGGTACATTAGGCTGTTGAACTCGAAATAATTACATTTTAAACTGATTTCCAGTAGCTTTTCTACCTCTGTAATGGGACGGCGAGGGTCGGGATACTTACGAAACGCGTTTTCAATAGACCTAAGACCCGCCTCAATATCGACATTTCTGTACATCGATTCTATGTCCAGGGTCAATAATGTGACGTCTTCGTGAACCTAAATATCAGCTAACTTATTCAGAAAGTCCTCAGTGTTCTTAATAAAACTGGGGTGCCTTTTGGCGATTGGTTTCAGATAGTAGTCAATAAATTCTGAACCGCAATCTGATATTATAGTTCTATCTGGATGGCATAGACGGTTGTTGCCATTTATCGTATGGTTTGTGAATTTTCGGAAGATGGCAAAAAAGCCCTATTTTAGAATCCCGTCCTGCGAGTAGATAATGCGCTTGCCTAGAGTTTAAGGATTTTTTTTATTCTTTAAAGAACGGATTATTTCGATGAACAGCATCCTATTTCCCGTCCAAGTAGGATTATCTATTTTTTTTAAATAGTACTCAGTTGTCGTTCTTATTCATATATGTAACCCTAATCCTGCTTTGCGATTATAACCATAGCAGACTCTTCAGCTGGTTTGATAATGATATCTCGATTTTGACGAATAGAGATAGACTGTCTTTCCGTCAAGTGTTGGCAACTTGCTCAAACTCTGTCCTAAGTTTAGCAACACTAGCATCAATTTCGGGGTCTGTGATCGGCGGCGTATAACCACTGTTTCCTGTAAACGGTTTCTTCTGCCAATTACAACTTCTGTACATATCTACTCTTGACAAAGTATCTCGTTAACCCAATATATAACTTGATTTCTGAACTTTAAAATCTATGAGTATTTCTTGGTGGATGGGATGAAAAAGAGACCACGGTCACGCTTCAACCAACGCCAAACTACATACCGTAGAGCGCACAGCTTCTTGCGGACAAACAAACACAGCTTGCAGCTCTCAAAGTAATAAATAGTAATGGTTTGGTGACGACATGGATAGTCATTTTCTAACGGTACAATACATCAGAAGAATGACTATTCTTTTCGTCACCATCTAATATATTTGTGTGTCTAAGGGAATTCAAACTTAAAGTAAACTAAAACAAATTCTGTCGCATAAAAATAACTAGCCCTGAGTTCTTAATCCGAAAAAAACGAAACAAAGAAAACATGCCCTCACCAGGACCCAAAGCTTCAGCAGCTGTGTTTTTTTTTTGTCAACTAAACGTCGAAGTATCGTGGCGTAACTTATTTTTTATATAAGCCATTTACATACATTATTACACATTAAAGATGAACTTTGACCCGAGAGGGCTGGAGTTAAGCGCCAATCAACCAAACTATTGTGATTCAGTTACAAGGTTTTCAAGTGCGAAAGGGACTTGTTTGGTGTCGATTTTAGATGTGAAGAAATATGTGGACGAATAATAATATAGTTGGTGCTTGTCTCATTTTCTTGATTGTCACAGGTTTCATTTACACGACGCCATTGGGTATGGCATATGGTGTAAAATTAGGAACCTCGTAAAAACACCATACGATCTCCACAGCGACCGAATGGCTTCCACAAAATACAAAGGGTTGACTAGATGACTCGAGGTAATTTTGGGAATAGTGAAGGGATAGTGTAGGTTATATTACAGCAGATTATCATTTGCAAGGCCTCTCCTTGGGTTTCAGTAATATTTAGCAATAATGAGTGTAATGCGAAACACCATGTAAACTAATGCAATAACTTTGGCAAAACACGTCATTAGCTGAAAGGAAATCTGTTTCCGCAGTCTTTGGTCGTGGGAGTGGAAAACAAGCACCTGTAGAATTATATTTGGGTTTTGTTTTGAGCATATTACAATCCCTACAATTCCATGCCAAAATTTTCTGTCGGCCTATCCGGATTCTTGTTCAGAACGTTAACGTCAACATTTGTGAAAATTTGGCCGGTTTCATACATGCGATATATACGCTGAATAATAACAAACAACAAACACAGAAGCATTAATTAAATATATATATATTCACATGATAATTTTTTGGAATCTGGAATAGTATCATGTGTATTCGAAGTATAAAAAATATATTGATCTGCTTAAAAATGCAAAACAGATAGCAAAATAAAGCCCACAAAAACCCAGTCCGGTTGTTTCCATATACCTAAAGAAAGTCGTTCACCACACGATCAGTGTTTGTGTTAAGGAGAAACATGGAATGTCGGCGAAAACGAAATCAATTGATTTTAAAAATGACTGGGCTCCAACAGCGCTACACATTACAATGTAGGTGCCCACGATCAGCCAGAAATTTCCTTTGAAAAAGTATCTTTCCGTTTCAATACTTGCCTTAATTTTATTCCTAAACAGTGTACAGGTCTAGCATCTTTTTAATAGTGTTATATGCATTTGATGGGATCCTGATAACTTAATTGATGCTTTAAAGTTCCATAAAATTAATAAATAAATAGCGCTTGTCATAGCAGTATTCATAAGCTCTGTCCCAGTTTGATTAGTCTGGTGATTGCTGTATTGTTGGTTTGTGAGATTGTTTACTCGTCGTGTCCATAATTCCATCTTTACAAATTCGATGACTTTGAATTGAATGATATATGTCATCCTTGTCAACTACGATACTAGAGATTATCTATCAGGGATTTGCCCATACAATAGACGTTTAATCACAGGGGCGTTTTTCTGTTGAAGATGCTACAGGTGTACATCATTTCCAGACATGCAATCGCTCCCCAGTGTTGTTTGGAGTATTTCCCAGTTGCCATGGGTACGTGGTAGAGTAAGGTGGGCCTTCAAAGTCATCTCAGGTAATTGATATCCATTTATAATCAAACGTCTTATCAGCATGCGTCCAATGAATGAACAGCTTAAGTGGTTTAGGCCAAACCTCTTCACTGCGGAATTCGTTTCAATTTAAGCTTTGGGTGAAGCGAAGGGGATATCATTAGTGGCAGATTACATTTACTATAGGATTCAATATTTTATAGTTGCCATTGCCTGCCATCAACACATTCCGTTAAACCCCAATGGTGTCATTAATCTGTCTACTGGTGAAAATCTTCTCAGTTTTCTGACATCCTCAATCTTTTTACAGGCTATTTTCACATCACTCTTTATCTGTTAAACCACTGCACCACTAGTTTATCTCATCCACAACCGGTTTGTTGAAACTTTATTTTTTGTCATATCAAACAAGTTGGTAATTCAATAAAACCTAGTTAAATTATTCTTATATGAGTTCTGTCAGCAGATTATGAAACAGGTGCCTATGTAAATGTGGGTAAATATGAAAAGTCGGTTATATTTAGAAGCAAGTTTCTAAAACAATTATCGGATGATGAGCTTAAGCCGTCTCATTCATGTTGTTATTGGAGTTAAAGGGTATGAAAATGTTGATATAATAGGAGTTAAAGGGTACGAAAGTGCTGGTTATATATAGTTGAAGGGTACGAAATTGCTCTTCCTCTGCCATCTTTTTCTCTCACCGAGCATGTATTTTTCATCGCTCAATAGACTGCCACGAATAATTAAAGATTAACCATTCTATGGTTTATCAAGATTCAACGTTTTCATTTTTTACAATGACCACCAGATGTTAGCAAAGTAACATACACTGTGTGTTCAATGAATCTGTCATGTTCAGATCTTATAGCTTAATCCAATCTGGATTAATCTTAGTGAGTGATGTTGACATCTTCTTGGACCTTATCTTCTGATATTTAAACCAGCTGATGTCCTATATCGCTAATGTTCCTGTCATGCAAATTTTTTAGGTGGGGGGTGGGTCATATAAATGCGTTGTAACTTTGCCGCGCACAATATTCATTTCCCGTGTCTTTGCAGGATATTTAATGCAATTAGTTTGACTGGGGCTTTATCAATAATATATTTTCTATCACTCTTATCAAGACTGATTTAAATGTCACAACTCGGAAAAGTTAGAAAGAGTGATTATTTTCTTATGGCTTGCCAATTTCTCACTGACAAATCTCTTCAAAAATACCCCTGAGCTTAACGTGTTGAAAAAACGTTGAATTGCACGCAATGGTTATAATTGTATAACGATTGACTAAATGTTCGTAACCAGTCCGTTATTAATATTTATTTCTTATCCTGTTTTTGGTCAATTCTTAAAAACTATCCTCAGTTCCAATAGAATAAGAACTACTCAGTTCCTCTACGTCACCCTTTGACAACTCATTCTTCTGAAAGGAATTTCTCCTGCCAGTTGTGGTTATTGCCTTTATTTGATGGATGTTTTGTCGCCCGAATAATGTGATTAAGATGTTGATAGTTGTGTTGAATTTCACATGCTGGCAGCTGCCAATGTTAATAGCCTGTAAATTGCTTTATCAACGGAAAGCCTATTCGTATATTTTTGTTCCCCCCCCGCCTCCCCTCTCTTAAGATGTGAACGGGCCTTAACGTATGAGTACTGTACATAGTGAACCTTCGCCTTCAAGTCTTTTTACACTCATAAGGGAAGAACATATTACCCTCCGGCCTCATTTTGGCCGTAACATATTTGTGTTCCTTTCACCTTCAAACCGTTCTATTGAATATAGATACTTCTTATATTAAAATATTCCCGTCAACCTCAATGTTGTCTTCACGATAATCCTGGGGACATTTTGAGTTTTTATACATGGTCGAAAGCGTGTATGAGCTTTTTATGTCACATCCAGTGCGAAGCTAGACGAAGGCTTTCTTGGAGAAATTTACTTACTTGCTAAAAACGGTCGTAACTGTCAATTAGATCTTAAGCTAATAAAGAGCATACAGAATACAACTTGATAACAGTCTGGACTCTATATCAATTTATTTTTAGACAAATGGCGTTGAGCCATTTTTTTAATAATCTGTTAATAACCGTCCTTTATTTCTGTGTTCAACTAAAGCGCCACGAATCTATGTGTGAGGCATCAATGTATATGTAAGAGGCAATGTTTTAAAACTAATATTTTCTTCATTATTTGTTTGATTTGGGTTTTAGGCCGCACTTAAGGTTATTTCACTTATATGCCGGCCTTCCAGCCCAATGGGTGAAGGGAACCACCCTTAACGACATTGACAATACACAGGACATTTACAGAACACAAACAACAGGACACCACAATAAAACGGTTTCCTGTTATCCCTTAGCTTGGAGAGCACGAGGACACAGGAAGCTACCGCCAACCACACGGCCAAATTTATCCCCATATTTGCTCATTATAAATGTATATAGTTAAATTTGGGTTTCTTTTCTTTCATCATTGCAAGCCATTACTTTACGTACACGGTATAAGCCTATTGCATTATGTGTATAGAAATAAATGTATGTTTAAAAAAAATCATTCTGAAGGTCAGCCAGTCATTCTCTTTGAAAAAGTATCTTTCCGTTTTAAAAACTTTTACAATTTCAGACATAATTGTACAAATATGGCATCTTTATAATAGTGTTATATATATGCAATATCATAACTTTAATACGATAACTTTACTGATGCTTTTCAAAAGTTCCATGAAAGTAATTAGATAATAAGGCTTGTCATAAAAGTAATAATAAGCTCTGTCCCAGTTTGATTAGTCTGGAGATGGCTGTATTGTTGGTTTGTAAGATTGTTTAATCGTTGTGTCCAGTGGCCCTTCATTCCATAACTCCATCTTATCATTCATGACTTTGTTGAATTGGATGATATCTGCCAACCTTGTCAACTACGATACTTAAGATTATCTATCAGGGATTTGCTCATATTATAGTCACGTAACCACAGTAGCGCTTTTCTTTTGGAGATGCTAAAGGTAGACATCATTTCCAGACATTCAATCGCTCCCCAGTGTTGTTTGGAATGTTGTTCAGTTGCCAAGGGTACGAAGTAGAGTAAGATGGGTATTAGAAGTCAAGTCATCTCAGGTAATTGATATCCGTTTATAATCAAACGTCTTATCAGCATGCGTCCAATGAATGAACAGCTTAGTGGTTTAGGCGAAACCTCTTCACTGCTGGATCCGTTTCAATTTAAACTATGGGTGAAACAAATAGGGAAAAATGACCAACTCCTCGGTGGCAGATAACATTTACTCTACGATTCAATATTTGATTGGTTCTGCCATTGCCGGCTATCAACAAATCCTGTTAAATCCCAATGGTGTGATTAATCTGTCCACTGCTGAAACTCTACTCAGACCATGGCATCGTCAATCTTTTTATATGCTATTTTATCTTGCATATTACCCTTACCCTGCCAAATCCAAACCCCTGCACCACAAGTTTATCTCTTCTACATCCGATTTGTTTAAACACAAATTTAGCAAATAATAACTTTTTAATGTTTTGCTTTATGTTAATACATTAATGCATGGTTGCCTTAATTCTTGTCAGATGTATAAAGGCTTATACACACCGAGGATCACCGAGTAAGGAAGAATAGTCATTATCATAAGTTTACCAAATAAAAACCCATTATAATTGAATTCAAGATATCACACCTTTAATTGAAGGAACACAATTTTAAGCATGATTTTATTTCAAGATAAAGAATTCTTTTGCATGTATCCCTTAATTTAATTTGAGTGAGTTTATTTTGGATGTTGTTTCTGTGGTTAAAAGAGCAAAGAAAGAAAGAAAGAAAAATAGTATTAAGGATTTTTTACCATGTATTTTAAAGAAACATTGGTGCTTGTTTTCAATTTTGTTTCTATATTGTCGGGTGGGAGTTAAACGTTAATTAAACTGAGATATATTTGTAACGGCGCGAGTAAATATGTTTATTCATTTTATGACTATTTTGTATGACGATTTTAGAATTTAGTTAAAATAAACCTTTCTCAACCTTCAAGCAACAAAAATAACAACGGGGTTTTTTTTAGTCAGAGATATCTATTAAGAAACAAGTTTCTAAAAGCATTATGCAGGTGTTATCTGAGTTAAATCGAACAATATTGCTTTTTCCTCTGTCATATTTTACTCTCTCATCGATATTTTTTTCATCACTTAATGGACGGCCAGGAATTAATTTAAGATTAACCATTCTATTTTTTGTCACGATTCAAAGTTTTCATTTTTTACAATGAACACAGGTTTTTAGCGAAATAACATACACTGTGTGTTCAGTGAATCTGTCATGTAAAAGTATTATAGCTTAATCCAAACTGGATTAATCTTAGTGAGTCAGGTTGACATCTTCTTGGACCGTATCTTCTGATATTATGTCCTATATCGCTAATGTTCCTGCCATCCATCTCTTTTTAGGGGTTCATATAAATGCATTCTAACTTTGCTGCGCACAATCTTTATTACCCGTGTCTTCCCTGGATATTAAATTCGATTAGTTTGACTGTGGCTTTATCAAGAATATATTCTCGATACAACTCTTATCAAGACTCACTCGGTAAAATGAGAAACAGCGATTATTTTTGTATGGCTTGCCAATTTCTCACTGACAAATCTCTTCAAAAAAACCTCTGAGCTTAATGTGTTGAAAAATCTTTGAGTAGGACGCAATGGTTATAATAATATAACAACTGACAAAATGTGCGTAACCAGTCCGTTATTAATATTTATTTCTTATTCTGTATTTTGTAAATTCTTAAAAAAACACTCCTTAGTTCCAATAGAATAAGAACTACTCAGTTGATCTACGTCACCCGCTGACAACTCATTCTTCTGACAAGAATTTCTCCTGCCAGTGGTGGTTCATGTTATTGCCTTTATTTGATGGATGTTTTGTCGTCCGAATAATGTGGTTAAGATGTTAATAGTTGTGTTGAATTCCACACGCTGACAGCTGCCAATGTTAATAGCCTGTAAATTGCTTTCTCAACGGAGAGCCTATTCATATATTTTTTGTTTCACCGTTAAAAGGCACTAGTCTTTGATTGGCCTAGTTTGATTTTAACTCCCCCTCTTAGAATGTGAACAGGTCTTAACGTATGAGTACTGTACATAGCGAGCTTTCGTTTTCAGGTCTGTTCATACTCATAACAGAAGAACATATTACCCTGCGGCCTCATTTTCGCCGTGACATATTTGTGTTCCCTTCACCATCAAACTGTTTTATTGAATAAAGTAGATACTTCTTATATAAAAAAAAATTCCCCTCTTCACGATTATCCTTGGGCCATTTTGAGTTATTGTACATGGCCGAAAGCGGGTATGAGCTTTTTATTTCACATCCAGAGCAAAGCTTGACGGAGGCTTTCTTGAAGAAATGTTCTTAATTGTTAAAACGGTCGTAGCTGTTAATTGGATTTTAAGCTAATTAAAAGCATACGGAATACAACTTGATAAGACTTTTAATCGATTTATTTTTAGACAAATGGCTTTGAGCCATATTTTTAATTATCTGTTGAATACATTCCCGACCTTTATTTATGTGTTCATCTAAAGCGCCACAAACCTAAGGGTGAGACACCAATATGTTAGAAGCAATGTTTCAAAAGTAATATTTTCTTGTTTGTTTGTTTGATTGGGGTTTTAGGCCGCACTTAAGGTTGTTTCAGTTATATGCCGGCCTTCCAGCCTAATGGGTGAAGGGAACCACCTTAACGACATTGAAAATACCCAGGACATTTACAGAACAACAAATACAGGGCACCATATATTAGTCCACCACGCTTGATCTTAACACCTGCTAGCATTTCATTGAATAAACAGGAATTTTGATAAATAGTTTTACATCAATGAAATGTTTGATTACGGTGTGTGTATCTTAAATCCAGAATTGAACGTTTGGATTGGTTGATATTGATTTAATAAAATAGCAAACAACTTATAAAAGTCACTTCGATATCTGACATTTTCTGGGAGAGAGCCGTTCGGTTACACGATTATTATTAGACCTGACAAAATATCGAAATAACTGCTGAATTCTCATACGAAAGAAGCTGAGGGTTTTTTATACATAGAAGGGAGTTAGAAAACAGTTCACCAATATAAAAAGACAGAAAAACTTATGTTGAATTGAAAAAACACGGTTTTTATTTGCCATATACAAGTCAACAACGCTTGATCTTAATGCCTACTAACATTTCATTGCATACACATACATTTTAATGGATAGTTTTACATCAATAAAACGATTTGAATAGGTAAAGTCATCCTAAATCCTTAAGTGAAGGTCTGGATTGGTTGATATCGATTTAGTAATATAGCAAACAAGTTATAAAAAGTCTCTGGG
>JAVFBZ010164028.1:16026-28559 GCA_032466195.1 Katharina tunicata
TTGTAGCTAATTTTAGCCTGGCGAAAAACATAATTTATCCTCTCAGTGAGACATGGAGGCTGAATTGAGCGTTATCTCTCGCACAATCTCTAGGTAGCCTGCTAGGTTCAGCTAACGTTGAAGAGGATAAAGCGGGTACCATTTGCTTTTGTAATTAAGCCCATTGATTTATGATGTTTTCCGGGTAAATGAACAGCTGAATAGCTCACCTGTAAATCCGGAAGACTTAACGAGGACCGATGTTCAGATAATCGTGAACCTTCTGACTTTAATTTGAGCGGTCCCCCAGAACCTTGGAGAAGACTCAACACATATATCCAGTCATAGCCATGTATCAACTTACATTCCTTCCCTGTGTTTACAAATGATATAATGATATTGTCAAGTTATACTAAAATTTAATTTGAACTAGAAGCCTTTGATCTCGAGATTGAATCCACAACGTTGGACCACGAACTTGGTATTCCATTTTGAAACGTTCGCGATGTATTATAAGTTATAGACGTTTTTCAAAGGGTGTACTTATTTTCTCGTACACGCTCATAAAATTCGCACACCTTGCGGAAAACGTCAATGACGAATTTATTATCAGTGAAACCTCCCTGTCTGAGTTTATTTTATAGGGGAAGTAAACAAAAAAACAAAGTCATTCTCAAATCATTGACCATAGCAAAGTGTTATTAAAACTGCCTTTACATTTTTTTTAGAATTCGTAGTTTTCTACCGAAAGACACTTGAATTGAAATACTAAGGTAAAATGTATGGTGGACTTTTTACGCTACATTTTCTGTATTGATCATTTCACCAGAGTACCTGTATATTATGGTGTTTGTATATAGCTTTATTCTGTACAGTTGTAAGGATTTCTCTTTCCCTGGTGTTAAATTTTTATTAGTTTCGGTTATTATTATCTACAATAAAAATAAATAAAACATGGCATAAAAAGTCCACCATAAATTCTACCTTGGTATTTCAGTTCAAGTGTCTTTTAGTGGAAAAGGATAAATTTAAGAAAAAAAGTAACGGCAGTTTAATTACCACCTTGCTATGGTCTATAATATGAGTATGGCTTTGTTTTTTCCCCCTTTAAATTTAACCCGTGCCAGTGTTTCGTCTCAATCAGAGTTACCTTGCCTGACAGAAGACAACGACAACCCATGACAATGCTGTCAGATTCCAGGGACATCGAAAACAGTCAATGATGTTTCACTAAACAAGTCTGTAAAAACTTACGTTTCCGATACTTTACCGTTATTTAAATGTAGGGATTGTGACCATATTATGTTTTTAACTAGGTCATTTCCAACTTATTGTCAAACTTTTCGCTCAGTTTTATTAAATAAAGAAAACAAAATTTTAAGCGAAAGCGGCCATGTTTGTTTTTTATTACCTGTGAGTTGAAAATTCTCACTGGGTGTACGGGTTTTTACCCCTTGGCAAATCGACCAATCAAAACACAACGAATTTGGTTGACGGATAATAATGTGTGAGTTTCTTGTCATAACAAAGAAAACCCTTCAACGGGGTTTTAAAAACACTACATGAATCGGGAATAACCGTTACAAATGCAAGTTTTGAGGGCGAGTTTAAAACAAGAATATCTTTCTGAATGTCTCAGCTTACCTGTGTCTTGGAGACTTGCACAGGACAAAAAACAGTGTTAATACCTAGCTGCACCAATCATTTTAAAGGCTTTATTTGGTTAAAACGTTTTAAATTTTTAATTTGTAAATATGTAGTGTTTCTCGTTAATATTTTGATGTTGACCAACTTCTATAAAACCTTATAATTCATTGTATTAAAAAAAAACAAGAAAAATGACGAATACTGTTAAAGGCCTTTAATCAAATTACTGTGCAATCATTTAGATTATAATTGATTTTACTTCACCAAAAGCAGAAATAGGCTTTCGATCCTTTTCAGTTCTGTTAACGATGACATGGTTTTGAAAATACTTATATTGAATCAGTAAATGTTTTTGAATGATAGTTGTTTTATTTCGTCTTGCCAGAGGTAGATTCAACACTGGTCACACAGGTTAATGGTGCTATTATGAGGTTTTGTCTGGGGTTTTTCTTTCAGAAGGACAAAATAGCCCTGTACACAAAATGCCCGAAGGTACAATTTGTAACCGAAAAAAACAATAAAGAATGTCTTTAGAGCGTTCTTCAACCACACAAGTCACAATGTATAGTTATTTGGATGTGTTTTCCTCGGGCTATTTTAACTGTCGGTAACAGCTAGTTCGTATGTATCTTAAACACACCACATGAGAGAGGTTGTACTGGAAACCTAACTCAACAATTAAATGTAATGATGTAAAATGTCCTAAACAATGTCTTCCTGGTGTGAAAATATATTTACTACTGGATAAATTGTACAGAGTGTTCAGTATGTACTCTGTCATGGCACAATAACAGTGCTATCATCCACCAACAAAAAATGTTATTAACCAACTCAATTATCGTTGGCAAACAGGTAGCTCTGGTAAATTAATTCGTAAGCTTTTAAGCCCCCCGCCCCCCACCAATAAAAAAAAGCCGCACATGCGTTTAAGTCCAAAAGCTATTATATTTTAGCAGTTAAAATGTACATATCTCCTTCGTTTGGTGTCCGCAGGTGTGTAACTAAAACCACTACCGCCTCATACGGTTTATTCCAGCTGCTAAAAAAAACGGATGTTCGTCATAGGAACCTCATCTCACTTATAGCAAGTTTAGGAATGCCAAATAGGGTCCACCCATAACTACGTCAGCAGATGTTTACCGCAATGCACTGTGGGCGTAATCCGGGCTCAATTGCATAAACCTTTGTTTAAGTTTTTTTTATTATTATTATACTTTATTTCAGACTCTGGGTCCATATAACATCATGATAATTTATAATAAATAGCATATACACACATTGGCATAAATGTGATTTTTATTTATTTTTTTATTTCAGGGATGACCAACATTTCCCATTTACTGGCTCCATAGATGACAACCGTATACATATAGAACAAGTTTTGTTTTGTTTACGTAAGTTCAGTTATAATCGGTTCCTCCCAATGTCCACAGCGACCTGTTGCGTAAAATCAGTCTGAAATTCGCTATGTTTTCTCAATCGACCACTGGTTTCACCCACAATGCATTTTGATAAACAACTGATGACGTAGTTATGCTTTTAGTGATCACTGTCCAGTTTAGGAAGTCTTTTGATCTGCAGTACACAAACCTCAAAAATATAGTAGAACTGTTTGCAATTCTAACAGAGCTGACTGGGACCTTCTTACGACGTCTATACCCCAGATACGACTATGATTGGTGTCGATGAGGTGTGTACTTTTGTCTGTCATACCAGTGTGTAGGCTGATAGCAAATCTATACCTACTAATAATGTATACAAATAATGAAAGCAATATATCTAGGATTACGAAGGATATTATATTGTTGATTAAGCACAGGATGCAGATTTGTTGTGGTGTCCTGTTTTGTTAATGTTTTGTAAAAAAAAATCCTGTTTTGCATGTTGTTAGCGTCGTTAACTGTGGTTCCCTTCACCTTTTGGGCTGGCACCCCGTCATATATAAGTGAATTAACCTTAAGTGCGGCGTAAAACCCCAATCAAACAATCATATCATAGGAAAACTTAAAGAAAATTATGTGGAAAAAAAGTCAGATAACACGTGGTTATTTGGGTAAGGAATTCTGGTGGATACTGTGTAGATCATATCAAAAAGATTCTAATTAGAAATTTAATAATATTACTTCACTTTTAAATGTCACTTATAAGTATATTAATAACAATGAGGCACAAGCATACTTATAAAACAACCATTTTTCTTATATCTTTGGTCCGAGGACTCTGAATACATAATCAAGCAATATAGTTATCAATGTTCTGTTCAAGATGTCTTCCAGGAATTGGAATCAACCAACATAAACTAAGCATTTGGTGCTGACGGTTTGTGTCCACAGATTTTATACGAGACTTCTGCTGTAATACCGCCTATTTTAGTCTATATGTTTAATTTTTCGCTACAACAAAAAACGTTCCAAACTGAATGGAAGATAGCAATTATGACATCAATGTTTGGTCTCGAGATCTCTGTTTTCATGGGGTTTTTTTTCCTATGACAAATATACATAAAATAGATAAATCATAGATAGGATAAATAGATAAGACGTTTATGATTTATCTATTTTGAGTTTTTTGTCCCTCTGATTTCGACGACAGATTATCCAACTCCTCTATTTATAAACGTTTCGCTTACATTACATAATATTAAAGAGAATCCTTCAGCCAATAGTTGTGCCAAATTTCAGCTTTCAACTGTCGATATTTTACTGGCAAAGGAGAAGTAATACCCTTGGAATTTTATTTATGGTGCCTATCGAATAGCTAACAGCCAACAGCGAACAGCCGACAAACTTATAATACCTTACAGATTAATCATTCTATTTTGATCTTTCTGTCAGGATTCCATTATTCGCATCCTCGCAGGATGATGGCGAAACCATAAGCAATGCATGTCTAGTTACTCTGTTATACAGATAGCCAGTAGCTTTTTCCAAACTGGATAAGTCTTAGTGGGCTGATGTTGACAGCTTATTGGACATTATCTCATGATGTAGTAACCAGCTTTAGTCAGGCTCACTAATGCCTAACTCATTCATTTATTTACCATTTTAATACTATGTAACTTTGCCCTTTGCAACTTTTCTCTCTATGTCTCCATGTGGATTAAATGAGTTTGTCTGGCTGAAGCTTAATCATGTAATAATTATCGATCATCCTTATCGTACTCTGAGTTAACGGAGCGAGCTTATTTTGGTTATCACTGGAGGAATGTTATATGTCAAAGAGAAATAATCTTGTACACGGCTTTTAAAAACAATCAATCAATAGCACCTACCAAGACTAACTCAAACTTTTTGATTCTGAACAGCACAATGCAATCTTTTTTCGGGTTGTTATCTATTGTTGGTCTATACTCTGACGATAATTACTCGATAATTAAATATAACAGTAAACGTGTTGTACAATTATTGAGTAGTACCCATTAGTGATGGTTATATGATGACTATCACCGTGATTTCAAAAACTAATAAACCAAAACAATACACAAAACAAAACAAAGAAACGATTGGTCAGTTCACTTTAAATAGACTTGGTGTAAAGCTTACGGGTGGTCAGGTCAGGTTCAACAGGAGATGAACTGCATTTCATTCCAGTTGTCCTTTCCCTTTGTCCAAGTTACCGGATAACAAATCATAACAAAAACTATACATTATGCCACTGTCTCGTGTGGTTATTTCCTTGAGGGATGATTTTGTCGCCCAAACAATGTGGTTGGGATGACTATCACATGCTGACAAATGTTAATGTAAATAGACGTTAAATTGCTTTCTGGGCGGAGATACATCCAATCCATATATTTCTGGAAGACCGCTAAAGGCACTTTTAATTGATTCATGTCAGCCTTATTGAATTCTCCCTGTATATAATCCGAACAAGCCTGAAGGTATGGGTTTATTAACTACTCCACACAGTGACCTTCATCTTCTAATTGTGTGTCTAAACTACACAGCTCAAACAGAATAAAACAGTTCCTTCTGCACCATTTCATCTAAGAATACAACATGGATATATTTTTGTCTATACATAACTGTGGTCTCATCGAAATAAAATACCTCTATTGAAGATGTTAGAGACTTTCCAGAATGGAAATATTTTCCTCATCTAAAATATTGTCTTCAGTTAACACCATTATCCTGAGACCAAATATCTTATGAGCAGAAATACCATACATGATCGTTTAAAGAGACTTATGGGCTTCTGGTTATACATCAATCTCAGCGATGCATGGAGGCTTTCTGGAAAAAATATGTTTTCCCTCTCAAAAACGGCCTTACCTGTCTATCAGATTTAAAGTTAATAAAGAGCTTAGAGAAAAAAGCAATCTCGTTTACACTCAGGCCTCTTTACCGAGTGCCCCAAGACAAATGTGGAATAGAGAAACCACGTCGTGTTAACCTGTTTACACTGGTATTCATCTTGAGCCTCGGTAGGCTTTAGAAAGTAGAAGCATAAAATATAAGGCTAGAGGTTCGGGGACGTTGAACACAATGTGCTAGTCCTATCTATCGATTTAACAGATTCCCGTGCTCAAAAAATCAACTTTTCAGAGTTTTTTTTATGAGTAAGTGTGCAACCCTAACATATCTGGGAATTTCAACCGTGTCCTGTATATTGTCACAATTTGGAGTCCATTCATTATATTTTACTGCATTTTTGTGAGATTTTATCTACACTCTCATTAAGGTGTACTTAATCATAACGCTGAATTTTTTTTACAAATGCTGTCATCATTTTGGACATTTGATTAAACCTTCGCCAGTATATTTAACTGGTTTGGTCATAAAGATGCACCATTTTATGTATTGATTCGGTTAATTGCCGTAAATTATGCGGTCGTCGTCGGGCGAATTACAGCTATGTAGGGCCGCTTACGCACACACAGTTAGTGTTTTTCAACAAGTGCGGATTGTCTCATTTTTAAAAAGTTTCTTCACAAACTAAAACAGTTATGTTGAAATAGAAAAAAATTGCCAGTCTAATAATCCTGCCATAATAACATTTAAACGTTAAGCGTGCTCGCCATTTTCACTCATAATTAACGCGTCAACAAAGTCTTCGATCCCGCTGTGGTGAATGACCTTATATGTAACGAGTCAGCGTTTTGAATCTTGTACGGGGCGGGGCTAATAACCGTTGATTTAGACTAAAGTCGCACATCAAAGCCTGACCCAGATGTGACAGTAAATTAACACATCCTCGTGAAAGTAGCGCACAGAGCTGAAGGATGTACTAATTAAGATGCTGCGTATTTATCCTAAAATTCAGTCTGCGTTGAAAAGCTAAATGGTACTTAATGGTTACAAAAAGCATTTTAGGACTGTTGCTATTATGGTAATTTTATTAACTCATCGTCCATGTCAACAAGATTCTACCGTAGACCCAGCTAGGATTTCATTGAAGAACAGAAACTTTAAAAGACATTTTACTCAGCTGAGGTGATTTAATATGGGCGCAGTTATCATCGACCAGGGTTGGAATTGGTTGACTAGATTTACTAATATGGCAAATCATCCGTAACAAATGCCATTAGGCCAGCGTTTCAAGTGAACTGGTTGTTCCTGGTCTATTTTTTCTTTTGATCATTATCAAAATTGCTATAATTTTTTTGCAACTTCCAAAGCAATGAAAAATATTTACCTAAACCTAAAAATTATTTAAAAACTTCACAGCAAACCTGCGCACTGTCAGTAGGAAATCAAGATACAGAAATACGAATGGAGATAGTTGCTGCAAAATAATGTCATATAACTATAACTTTAAGAAAATACTTATATTGCAAAGACTGGTGCCCAAACCGTGACATTTGTCCCAATCTGGGATGACAGTTTTTTCGGTCTTCCCGGAAGTTGGAATGTTTAAAGTGGGAACAAATCTAAATCCTATCGAAAACTAGGTGCTGTACGGAAGCTCAGTTCGTTCGGCGCTGGACTGCTGAGTTGTCGACTAAATAGTATAGGTTCTAGTCTCGTGTCGATCTTAGGTATAAAAGGGAATGTTTTCCTGTAATTTCGGTGATCGTGAAGTGAAATGCTATAGAGTACAACACTAGGACGACTTCAATTATTAAATGATAAAAAATTATACAAAACTTTCAAATTGAAATCATTTCTTTTAATATACAAGACATAATTAAAGGAAACGTACTAATATATGTTTCATTTTCGTGTTTCGTGTCAGATACGAAATTGTAAAATTCGGATTTTTCTGTTAGCGTTTTGTATTATTAAAGGTTTATGTCAGACCGATTTTCAATTTTTGGGCATTTTTTTTAATGGAAATACTCGATAATATTATTAAGATCAAAGAAAACTTAAATGGTTATGGGAAGCCAAAGACTGTTTGCCTATTGGAGATTATATAAAGGTTAAGATTGGAATGATATAACCTAGGATTTTTGGGGGGTTTCTGGCCGTATGTTTTTGCACCATTTCGATTTAGTTCAGTGAGTTACATGTACGGCTCAGTCATTTTTGTCGACCGACAGCTGTTTAATTCCAGGGCGAACATCCCCGTCGACCCATCACAAATCTCCAGATGGCTTTGCTCCAAATAAAGATTTCACCTACATTGCCAGGTTAATCATGTAATGTCTGTTTGTATCTCGTCTGACAAGTCACAGTTGCCTCAGCTGGATGGCAGATAGCCCGGCTAGGCTTAATTAGAACTAGATTTAATTCCATGACATTTTTTAACCCATATCTGATGATTCAATGCACCCCTACACTTCTTGTTCCCATTTACTAGATGCGATGCATTCAATTCTTCTGTATAGATACTATAACACTATCCAACTATATGCGCAATTCACGCCTCACAGACTTTTCGCCCCACAAGCTAGATCTGGTTGACGTTGTAATGACTGTTAGTCCTCTCAGATATCCAGAATATCTTCCTGTCCTTGCTGAATAAATCTCATGTGGTGCTCATTTACTCAGGGAGATATTGTCAGATGATCTCTATCAATATAACTAACAAGAACATAACCTCAATAATTATGTATTATACAGTAAGCCGTCCTCAGTACACACCTGCCGAATATAAATCATCCCAATTTATCTTTATCAGTAAAATGTTTAATGTATAACGGGTTCTAAAGGGAATATATTAGTTGGTTATACAATTATCGTAAGAAAAGTTAAATGTCAAACAATTCATACTGGACGTTTATAGGGCGATCATCGGGATTAGGTGTTAATCTGAATACACACATTCATGAATAGATTATTGAAGCAAACAATAAGAACAAGAATGGTTGATTTTTGTATTCATCATGGGTTAAGACAATTCTTTCCGTCATTATATTGTGTTTTAAATGTCATAACGTCATAACTAATACTTAGGTCCCAACTAGTTTTTTTTAACTTCAGCAAAAATCAACGCAATGTTTGTTTTTCAATGAGTTGTTTTATATTTTTTAATTTGTAAGTTATTAATAGGATTTAATATACACCAAGAATAAATGGCCCTGTTGACAATGACGTGCAGTGTTTGATGTTTTATTGCTTCAGTTTGTTTGATTGTTTGATTGGTGTTTAACATCGTACTCAAAGGTATTTGATTTATATGACGACGGCTTCTCCACTTCTAAATCTACTATACTCAATACGGCGGAAAACCGGGAGGAAACTCGTAAAAACCGGCCTTGCGATTACCGAAGTCCCCTCGTGTGACTCCCTCATATACCTCAGGTCCACTGGGAGACACGAACCCGTGCGGTACATCCAATGAGGATCTGCAGCCAGACGCGCTAACCACTGAGCCACGGCGCGGGCTTTATTGCTTCTGAATTGAATGATTGATCCGTGGTATATACTACAAAACTCTTTAACAAGTGTTATCCATTCCCTATATATACTTAAGGTCATTTCGCTTATACCACGGCGTGCCAGGCCAATCGGTGAAGCCACCCTAAACAACACTAGAATTAAAAATGGCACAACATAACATTTACAATACCAATAACAGGACAACAAACTGACTTCCTGATGTTCTCAGATAGCGCCCAGATAGAACCAGGGCACAGGAAGCTCACGCCAACCAACCGCTTACTTACTCTTATGAATATTGATATGGTGTCTCCGTTAATATATCAGTGAAGTCACCTAGAGTACAGTCTATATATATATATATCAATAAAATAAAATAAAACACGAAAAGATACTGTGGACTTAATATAATAAGGCCTGGCAGAACACAGTATATACAAATGTTTCATTTACGATTCACTTTGTTCATTGTTCGGTTACATTATTCAGTGCAATTTCTCCTGAAGATTCTCCTTTCTTTTGAAGCGTTTACTGAATTGATTTTGGTTTCATGAGATTGGACTTAACTTTGAATATCAGGTTAGCTATATTAACGTCTCCCAAATCAATCTAGAGAAGTTTCCAAAGCTAGTTAACAGATTTAGGATGAACCATTTCATTTGATCATGATCAATTTAAGAAATTCAACCAAGAGGAGAAACTAAGAAAAATCTCAAACCTGCTCTGTGTATTAAAAGCAGTCGGCGGTGCTATTGTACAGTGGGCGTTTATCAAATTACACTTTATGCTTGGGAATGGTGTTGAAATAATTCCATTCTCGATTCGGGTTACATTTAAACTATGGATAAGTGACAGTGACAAGATAAGCAAACGGTATTAGAAAGATATACACATAATCAATTAAAAGTGTTTTAGTGCATATTTGGAATAAAATACCTCAAGACGGTGTTCAAGAATTTGGAACCAAAAATTGTCAAGATATAAGTAAAAGTATATATATTTGTTTAGCATAGGTAACGATTGTACTCATATGATACTGTCTTTGAACTGATGTACTAATGTTAATAAAAGACTGTGTGACGGGATGTGTATGACGTTCGTGTACTCATATAAGTAAGGGATGAGATCCTGATTTGGGTGCTGTTTCTTAGTAATTCAACTTTCTGCCTGGTTGTTTCATAAAATGACTTTTTTCACTGTTATATCTTTTCATAATGTGGCTGCTTGAATATTATTTTACTATTAAAACATAACTGGATTCTCAACTGCTGGGTATACTGAAAGCCATCAAAGCTAAATTTTGATACGTCGCCAGCTTCTACATGCCGGCAAAACAAGTCATTAGTATACTGATTAAATTCACAACAACCTTTAGTACAGCACACAACGTTACCTCCGGTAAGCCTTATTATCTGTCTTATTATTGCAGAACTACTGTTGTTTATATTTAGCTGAGCTATTCATTCAACATTGGCTGAAATGAAATAGGTGTGTGCCAATTTGGCATTTGATATAAATTGCATTTTTGTCTTTCAAGTGTGGGCGTAATGGAATCCAATGAATATCATTTGACACTAGTTTACCAATTACTTGAAAATGTGTGTATCTTTTTGTAATTGAATTGTGTTTCGTAGTGATGTGAAATTTGTGTATAACTTTTTTTTTGTTATTGACTGCCATAATACAAGGATAGCTATTATCTCAGGCTCTTTTACACTGGATATCTGGTATGAACAAGAAAGTGTGTCACGTTGTGGAGATTTATAACACCTCTTGCAAATTAGCTTCCATTTGGTTGGTTATTGGTGTAATAGAGTTTGGCGTAAAATTGTTTTGATCTTGCTGTAACACAACACAAATTGGTTTTGTTTGCTACAGGATACTGTCTAATTTAAAATAATGTAAACTAGGTTATTAAAGCATTGGATGAACCATTTAAATTCGAAGATGCATAATTGACTGTAATCGGAAAACCATGCTTTTCTTTTATAAAATCGTGTAGAAGAAATTTTGGCTCCGTACAAATGTCTCTGATAGATTTCTTGTCATAGAAGTCTAGTAGTGTAAAGTCTGTATGTTGGGTATTACAGATTTCTATAGAGTGAAGACCTGTTCTGGGATGAATCCTGACAGCAAGTTATAAGTCTCATTCTCTAATGATGTGCGCTTCACAGTCGAACTTGTGGTGGATTTGTGAACAAATCAGACTTAACACATCAAAAAGACTCCTTTTCAGCTTTTTTATGACAGGTAATGGTTGAGAGCGTACTGATGGACCCGGTGTCAATACAATGTTATTGGGTCTGCTAGTGTGAAACACAACTGTTAAAGATACATGAGTATTGATGGTGTGTTAATTATACAAATATATTATGGCGTTTTAACACGAGAAGGAAGTAGTTCCAAATGTCGAGTTAATCCTTTTGTGCATTTTTCGATATTTTGTAACTTGCTTAACTATTGATTTCCGAAACGTGTAGTTTTGTGACTGAAATGTACTCAGAGTGAAATAATAATAATTAAAAAAACAAAATGGTTTTATTAGATAATGTTTACAAATTCTAACGGTAACGCGCCCTGTGAAAATATGCTTAAATACGTAAACAGCAGAGAAGTCATGGTCAAACAACAATGACCTAATTGATTATGGTTGCAACAATCTCCTTTCCTGTTCACAGCTTGAAATCGTGAGCGTGTCTAAACGGTCACAAATCTCACTCTTCAGCAATGCCTTTATCTGACCATTTTGAGCTCATCTATAAACAGTATCCGAAACAGTATGCTCTAGTATTTTCTTTGAGAGTCCGAGGTCAAAGGCGTCTTGCGGGTTGTGGTAGGCTGATGACAATCTATTGCTTTCCGACTGTGCAAAGGTAAAAACAATGATTTTATGTTTTTTCGGGTTAGAATGATGTTTAAACCTTCGTGTCGGCCAAAGGTGAATGGCAATTTCTTTGTCTTCATTTCTGGTACCTCGTAAAAATGGTTGGCATTTGTGGGGCTGCGCAGCCCGAGGTTCTCTCTGACTTTCTTATATTGATTACTTGATTGTTTATTCCAGTTTGATCCGAGACATCTCCGTTCCGACTTCAGCTAACAAAAACTGATTGATTAATCAGCTGTCGAACTGACAGTATTTCTGTA